>JAXQQM020078954.1:0-163808 GCA_034641835.2 Pinus albicaulis
AATGTGTAGCGCCATCTCAATGCGTAGCGCCAGTTACAAAATTACACTGCAAACCACTGCCCAATGCGTAGCGCCATCTCAATGCATAGTGGCTTTTTGTAGGAGGCTTTTGGAGGTCTTCCCAGTGTCAAAATTAGGAGCAGGATAGCTCGTTGGAAATATTATTGAGTCTACTTTCCAAGCCAACTGGAATTTTTCAATTTGGAGTTCATTTACCATGTCAAAAATCAAATCTCCCAATACTAGTCAAAATGTGCAAAATGAGGCTGCCTCAAGGCAGAGTGCTGTGGAAGTAAACTTTTGAAGGTCTTCCTCAACTCAAAATTGAGCTCATGATAGCTCATTGGAAAGATATTTGTGTCCATCTATCATTTGACTCATCAAGAAAGTCATTTGGCCAACCAAGCTAGGCGAAATCTTGATTTTCCCAAGGTCACTTCAGAGGTGCATCAATTCTCCTGAGGAAACTATAGTTTTGACATTTCTCTAAAACCATGACACCTGTGTAAAAAGTGAAGGATTTTTTTCTTCCTTGTCCTATTTTGGACAAAAACCTCTCTCAGTTTTCGAAAATTCATCTTGTATTGCTCAGAAACATCAATGGAGTAAAACTTATCTCGATGTGTGGAACAAGGGATTTGTCGAAATGAAGTGAAATGAAGGGGATAAGCGGCTTCTAAATTTTTTAGAAAATTTTGGGAAGTAGGGAGAGATGTTAGGAAGTATGGGAAAGTGGAATTTTAGAGATTGAGTGAGGGGAAAGGGTGCAAAAGGGCAAAAAACAGGCCTAGCCTAGAAAATTGCCAAGTTGTAGCAAGAAACTAGGGTTTGTGAAAAAATGAGGAATTTGGGGGATATCAGTGATGGGAAGTGTTTAATAATGTACATTAAGGATAGGGGAAGGTGTATGAACATCAGGATACAAGTGTTTCTGATTATTTGACCATCCAAGAGAAATTACCTCCAAAACCCTAGGAGAGGGAAATGAACCTTACCTAGGCACAACTGAAGCATGAACAAGGTGTAAAATGACCCAGTGGAACTTGAAATGATGATGACAACCCTCTGAATGATGGTACACTCAGCTAAATGGTGGCATGGACCGACATTTGAACAACTTTGAAAGGAGTGAAAGAAAACCCTAGACCTAATACCTAGTGACCAAATTTTACTTGAAGACTCACTGAAATGACAAAATTTGACCTTGACACCTTAAAATCACTTTGTAAGAGCATGTTTGATCACTGGAGGAAGGCTGCAAATAATGACACTAACATTTCTCAATCCTGATGCTTTGTCTTGAAATGTAGATATTCCGACAAAGCCTTTTAATGTCGTTATTCTGATGATACTTCCTAAATTCCGCTAGAGTGACGCTTGTTTGTGGGATTAATTTTTTACAAAAATTGGGGAACTTTTCAACAATACGTCAAAAACATCAGAACTAAAGTGTTGTAAAATTGACCATATGTGCTAGTGTTTCATACATTTGTTAGTATACCAATTTCACTAGAAAAATCTTTAATAAATATCATGGAAGATTCATATTTAGCGTTAAGGAGCATATAATTGTGATCATCATCTCTTTCACTAAGTATATCTGAATCATTGTCATTACCACTTTTAGAAATATAACACAAAAGTATTTCATTATGGGTTATACCTACAGATTCATTATTCCTATTCACAACTGCTTCAACTGGAGCTTCCTTCTTATTTTTGTTGATATTCTCAACCTCTTCATCATTTTTTTCTGTTGCTGGCTCCATATAGCATATGCAATTTGTCCCAAATTTCCCTTTCAATTTTGAAATCTCCATTTTTTTCTAAATCTGCATTATGGATATTTTCGAAAATAATTCACCTTCCTTGAGAATTTTTCTTATGAACATTAGATGCATCAAATATCCATCATTTCCTTCACAAAATATCTCCAAATGCTAGAGCCACAAAGAAATAATTTATTTTTCACATTTTCTTTCCATACTTTGAAATTTGCAGCAGTAAGAATAAATTTCTTTGGAGAAACCATTCTGGAAAAAAAACATGCAAGTTTCTATCAAAATGTCCAATATCCACTCTCCAATGATAAATATTTACTTGAGATTGCCTCTCTGATACCAATTGCTGGAAACTAGATCACTATTGAGAGGGGGAGGGGGGGTGGGTGAATTAGTAGTGATGGAATTTCTAATGTTTCATGAAAATTATTATTATTTTCAAGCATACATAAAATAAATCACATAAGAAAATATTATAGAATCAAACACAAGTAAAACTATTAAATAAATCACACAATAGGCACAAGCATTTTTGGTGGAAAACCCTCCTCCTGGGTCAAAAACCACACTTGCTACTATTGTACTACTCAATATATTTTATTAATATTTTGAACAAATTTTACATGCAACAACTTACACGCATATGCTGGAAGGATCGACTTCCTTCACAATATGTTGGCACTTATCAGACAGGAAACTGTTTTTCTCATGGATCTATGGACTACCATCCATTGAAGGCCACCACAATTAGCAATCCTCACCTAAATTCCATTGTAATATCAAACTCCTATTGGATTTAGAAATCTCTTCCTTATACTAAATATGACAAATAACTATATACTATGAAGCCTTCATGCTTCCACTTCCCCCATGTGAGCTTCATTTCAGAATATTTCACATTGGGCTCTCAATTTGGTCAACATGAAAATAACAAGAACACCATCGTTCCGAATCAAAAGATCCAACAAAAAATGAAGAAAAAAATAGGAGAAGACAATATCCAAATACTCCACTACCTCCCACAAAATCTCACCAAAACAATTCACCAAACCACATATCATCACCTCAGTCACTGCATAAAGATGACTGTTGAAACACACTTCAACTATCTACTTCTACAATTGAAAAAATGTTAAGAAAATATTCATAGACATCTCACACAAATTTCAATCTCTTCTTTGAGCTTACTCTCGCTCAACACGCTAGGAGAATCAATCATACCTTCTGTTAGGCCTTCGTAGTTTGCAAGATTGGCAAGTACAAACGCTGCGGAGCCTACATCAAAACCACTTTGGAATCTGAGGATCTAGCCATCCTAGATTCAGAGAGGGATCTTTTTATATATGTGTTTTCAAAGATATGATCTTTAACGCTTATGATATGATATTAGGCTAGTTATAAAGCACAAGGTTTTATTTGTTTTGGTTGGGATGAATATCATTAAAATGAAGGAAGTCTATTGAAGGGTGAAGTTTGTGAGTAGGTTGAAAATGGTTCAAATGATAGGATAAGTAAGAAACAACATCAATCTATTGGGCTATGGAGTCATAAAGGATTTAATTGGAAAACAAGTTTCAAGAGTGGTCTATGGGGAAATTCATCTATTTCAAAGGGTATCTTTAAGTTGATTTTATGGAATGAAACATTAACAGTGGTGAAAGAAGAAAACACACAAGAAAGAAAAAAGAATAGCCTAATATCAGGTAACTACTTTCAAACTAGCCTGCTTTCAGCATGCACTTAAAGGAAAGACACAAAAGTAACCTAAGATCAGGTAAGCACTTTTAAACTAGCCTTCTTTTGATATACTTTCAAGAGAAAACATTAAAAACAAAGAGTAGCTTAAGATCAATTAAAGATTTTTAACTTAGCCTGCTTTCAGCATATTCAAAGGAAAACATTCATGATAAACATAAAAAGTAGTCTAAGATCAGGTAAGTACTTTTAAACTAGCCTACTTTCAACATACTCTTAAGGGAAATTTTCAAAGAAATTGTTAGAGGAAACCTAGAGGACAAGGATAACCATAAACTTCTCTAGCTCAACTTTAATAAGTAGACTTTTCAAGAACATTCAAAGACAATATCTCAAGTTGTACTTAGGAAACATGGGCTTACCAACACTTCACTGGTTATACTCTATTGAATTATCCTCAAATAAACCATTAGAAGAAAACATAAAGGATCAAGATTTATCAGTAAGATTTAGGGTACTTCAAAAGTAAATCCTAATCTATATTTGATGTTCGTTCTCAGAGAAAAGTGGAAAGAATGAAAATATAAAGAAAATAAAAATTACAGTGAGAAACACATCACCATTGACATAGACCAGGATCCCATAAATCAACTTGTATTTGATGTTCAAACCAGTTACAATCTTCAAGTCCAGTGGGTCTTTACAACTTCAAAATTCTCATCTCAGCTTATGTATCTTCAATTCCTAATAGAGCTATAGCGTGCTTCAATAGCTATTTACTTTCAACAGGCATCCAAAGACCAACCTCTATACTGTCTTCTACAGAAGTATTTATAGAAGAATGAGGAGGTGGAGTGTAAAGAAGAGTCCTTTGTGAAATTAATACAGAGTAATGGTTTCTCGACCTTTGGGTGGCCTAAGGGAGAATATTTCAAATGTTCATCTCTGTTTTAATCAATTTTACATTAAATTTCATCACCTTTAGTCACTTTTGTTGAATTTGGGGGCTTTTGGTAGGCTGGTAGTTAATTCTAAGTTGTCTTTAGAAATATCTCTGACTGTGCAATTAATTTGTAGTCTTTTGAGGGAAATAAAACTATAGGTGGCATTCTGAGGAGTCATAGCCTCAATGATGTGGCATTTGGAGGCCTTCTTCGTTGATTTATCTATCCTGGTGGCTTTAGACATTGTTTAGGCCCTAATTCTTGGTTTAAGGCCTTTAAAATCACTTTCGAAGTCTTCAAATCTTATATGCTGACTGTGTTTAATGATTTGGCTTTCTCACTTTCCTTTTACCTTTTCCTGTCTGTATTTAGCTTAAAACTTTGTTTTGACACTAAAAATACAGGATTAAGCCTTAAAATCTTCATATTTATGCATTAATTCTTTTCACTCTAATTGTTCGATGGCTTTCCCTTTAATCCATTATTTTAGCCTTTAATTCATTGGTTTAATCTTCAAATCTCTGTATTTTGTCTTTATTCTCCGATCTTCAAGCTTTAACCTCACCGTTCTTCTTCTTTTCTATGTGCAGGTGGTTTATAGTGTGGTGGAGGGTTTAAGGGTATGACCAGCGCTTACACATCACTAACCAAACCCTTGGATGAAACCAGTGCTTCCTCCGTGATTTAGCCTTCAAACATAGAATACTTTGGCTCTGTCCCTTTGCGAGTTGTGGATAGGTTTTCCGCTCCAAAAAAACATGATAAAAACCTGCAACAAACAACAAAAACGTTATAAAAACCTGTGATGGAGGGGTTTGATTTCTTAGGAGGCTGGCGGAGGGGAGGAGAGGTGCGAAGGGGGTGACTATGTAGGAAGAGGATTTCCATTGGGAAAAATCGGTGAAAATCCAGTTCAAAACTATATTTAGTGTAAATTCGAGCAAAAGTGGTTTTCGAAATACCACGTGTGGTTTTCACGCGACCCTTGGGCGGTAAGTGGTTTTTCTCGGAGGGAACACGATCCAATTGTATTGCATTGCGTGGCCCTTTGCAATATTGCCTGTATCACATGATTTTTGTTTGTTAAACTCTGGATAGAAAAATCGCACGATATGCGAAGTCAACCGTCGGATGAGGAGGAATAGATCTGACGGTGCGGATCGGGGCGTGATAGAAAGTTGCATGGCGGGCGCTGTAGTGGGGGACTGGTTTCAGGGCGTGATTTGAAGAGAGGATCGGGTAGTGGAATGGTGGGTCCAGAGGGAGGTTGGGTGCCAGGACAAATGACGACCGTCAGATCTAACAAAACAACGGTGGAGATTTCCTCTATAAGGTGAAAGGATTTGATTAATGAGGGTCGTCGGTTTATATGGATCGACGGCGAAGATTTGATGCCGAGGGTGAAAAGAAGAGATGGGTTGAGAAATCGGGGAATGTAGTGGGAAAGCAATGATCGTTTGATCAATAAGATCGACGGTCAAGATCGCTTGAGAGGTATGTATAGTGTGAGGAAATTTTTAAAAGGAGAAATGAATTTCTTAAATGGCGCGATGGTATAAAGAGATAATGGAAGGGGTTTAAAGGGAAAGTGTTGGGGCACGGTTCTGTGAGGGAACGAGTGACCAGGAGCAGAAGGAATGGGGTTTGGTGTATAAGATTAGGCGCTTGGTTATAGTGCTTGGTTTGTATGATGGGAAGGGCGGAAAGACTTAAGCCCTCAGGGGCCTAAAGGCTAAAAATGGGTGGAAAAAGGGTTTTTTAGAGGTTTTAAGCATTTTTTGAAGTCTCGATAGCTATAAGGGAAGGTTATTAGACCATAACAAAGGGTTTTATAGCCATAAGAGGGAATTTTTATGAAGTGAAAGGTAATTTTGAAATTTTTTAGAGAAATGAAGAGGAAAGGGGTCATTTTATGAAAATTTGGAGGGAATAAAAATGATGAAAATGGGTTTTTAGGAAACAATTTTCTTTGGGAACAACAGTATTTTGTTAGGGAATAACAAGCTAAGGAACAACAATAGAGAATAAAACTACTAGGGAACAAGAGTAGGGAACAACATTGTTTAAGGAACAACACTGCTAGGGAAACAATAGTAAGGAACAACACTGCTAGGGAACATTAGTAAGGAACAACACTGTTAGGGAACATCAGGCTTCGAGAATGAGTAATTTTCTATGAAAATAATCTATTCAACGCTCCAGACCTGTTTTAGCCATCATTTTCCATGACAAAATTATTATTGATGGCTAATAGTGGCTCCACTTAGGGATGGAAGCTCCTTGGAGGTGTCAAGAACTTTAGAAATTTATCTTTGGGATGCAGATCTATGCCTTATCCATTGACAACCAGCTTCTTCTAGGCTCATGCTCTTTAGAAAAGATGATTAGTATTTTATATCAGCAAACAAATTCTCCCAATCATTCTACCTACATAGCCTACTTCCTAACATTTATCTTCTGAAGGTGCACTTGGACTTGCAGACCTTAAACATCAACATTTTATTCTTTTTAAATCAAGAAAAAATAATATAAATCTACCCTTATTTCTTCCATGAGTTCATATTAAAATGTTGAACTCATTAATTTTCTACCTAAGCTATTATCTACCAGGGATTAGACTGTCTGGAAAATTGTATTCTCTATCATCTAAAATAGAAATTTAAACACAGTTAAATCACAGTTAATCAGTCTGATTTTCTGTGGGACTATGGCATAAAAACAAACTGCACATAGACTTTATTTGCATAAATTTAAAACAAAAATTTGAAGGGCTTAAGATCTTAAAATTTAAAACATTCTTCATTCTTTGCTTTCATCTCTGGTTTTGGTCTTTTTAGAGCTATTTTTCTTTTCTCTTGGTTCAGATTTTGAGCATATAAGAACCAATTCTTCATCAAACTTATGGGTTCAGGATTCAGGCTTGTTTGAACCAATGTTTTTTTATCCTAATCTATTCTACTGATGAGCCAAGATTGAAGAATTGGGAAAATATTTCTTCACTAATCTATCAGCAGAAAATTGAAATCTATCTTAGTCATGATTAGGCTGTATGACTAAAATAGCAGTGTTGTTTTTGGTAGTGGCATTTAAGCTTGCACACTTTCAGATTTTTCCTTTCTTTTTGGTATGGGACTGTACCTTTCTTCTTTTATGTCTTCCCTCTTTTCTCTTTTCTATTGTTTTTGTATTCTTTCTTTTTTCGAATTCAAAAGCAGTAAACAAACTAAATGCTCACAGGCTGAGCTTTATTACTTTCCTATCTACCCTAATCTAACTTGGAAATCTCTGATATTTTATATGGTACAATAGTGCCAATGTAGCCAGTTGAGCAGTGTCAAAAAGGAATAGGAAATTTGGCTGATTTTCAGGAGTAACCATAGTACATATTGAATATTGATCTTTAAAATCAAGGCTATCACAGGAGGTGAAAATGTTTTATGTCTTTGGCTCTTGCGAAGGATCCATGCTTGAGAATTTGAGCCAATTGGGACCTCCACACACTCTTCCATAGGATCAACAAAGAAAATATGAGAACTCTCTTCTTTTTGGCCTTCTATGATTGATAGATTTCATGCCTCTGAAACATCAAATTTGGGGACAACATCTTCTATATGTTCCTTGGAAGCATCCTCATCCTTCACCTGCAAATCAACAAGCAGTGAAATTTATTCTTTCTCTAAATCTATGCTTGCTTCTGATGTAAATTCAATTTCTTTGGATGACAGATTGATATCAGTAATGGGAGAAGGTTTCTCTTGAAAATATGATATGTCCTCAGCAGGACAATCTTCTATTTGTTTTTCTTCCCCAAAGACTTGCCAGTACTTTTCATTGTTTGGGACATCTGGTGTGAATTTTTCTTGAATTGTGTATTGTTTACTTTCACAAGGTATCAGACATGTACTAGCAACAAGGGTTAATCCATTGGCAAAAATATTTTGGTCTTTAGGAACAAGGGTAAGTTGGAATTCTTCAAATTATTTTAACAAGTCCATGGCATCATCCCTATAGGCTCTAATTCTGAGATGTTTAACCATGTATCCCTCATTCACTTTCCTAATTACCGATTCTGAATTCCCGTGAACTGTTATTCTCTGGGCTCCTAATTTCTTCAATAAGTGCAGCCCTAAAAGAAGTGCCTCATACCCTACTATGTTACATGTGCATTGAAAATTCAATTTATATGAATGGCCTTTAGAATGATTGTTTTTTGCATTGTAAAGCCATATTCCTGCACCTGCCTTAGTTTTAATGCATGACCCATCAAAGCTCATATTCCAAAGAGGACTAGTTCCAGATTTATCATTAATTTCCTTACTATCCTCTTTGTCTTGAGTGCCATTGGGTTGTTCTATGGAATAGGCACTATGTTGATGATTGTCTTGTTCAAATAAAGGTTTAGAGGGTAGCTTCTTGTTTAGTATTTGATCAATTTATTCTTCTATCAAAGGAGAGATTTACCTTTTCCGCATAGACAGAAGTACAAGAAACTTCCTTCTCTTGTGTTAACTGGTTTTGAGGCTGGATGTCTTCTTGAGCCTATTCTAGTGAATCAAGACTTGTGCTTGAAGGGAAACCTTGAGGATTTTCTACTATTTCCTGATCTACTTCCATTTTAAACAACTCCTCGTGATTGTTATGATGATAAATTTGAATACAAGTTTCATGAGTTGTTTCTTCTACATTATTAGGATGCCACTCTTCTCTTAAAATCTGAAATGAGTTATAACATAGAGGGAGAGTCCCCATATGTGTTTGTTTTTCCTCTATTTCAGATTCTATGTTTTCTAAATGGCTACTTGTTTCTTCAAAGCGCTGCTCACTATTTGTATTTACATTTTGGTCATGAAGTTCCCTTAACAATGCTATACAAGATAGAAGTGTGCTGTCAGGACTTTCTTGACAGCTTTCTTCATTGTTTTATCTATAATCTTGCTCATCATCTAAGTCTTTTAGTGGTTGAGCTTGTGTTTGTTCAGCGAAAGGCATAGGTTGCTCTGGATCACCAATATTTAAATTAGCCTCATACTTATACATTCTCTTTCCAAGCATGTACATCCTTTTTTCCATCATGACCAGTAGTTTTGCTTCTAGGTCTATACTTGGATCCATGTTTGTACAAAGAGGTCACTGTATCTGGTCAACCAGTTCAGAGTCTTCTACTAGTGGATTCATTTGGTATTTTGGGAGTTGTGGAGTCGTGAGGTGGAATATTTGAATCTTGTTATCCACCAACAATATGATTGGGTTTGCTCAATGCATTCCCAAAGGAGTCTACAAAGACTGGTGGAGTAATAGGCCTATTGAAGGCCAGTGGAGTCACCAGGTGGAAATTTTTAGCTTTTTTGAAGGTAAAATGTTTTATGGTCCACAACCATTGATTGATTTAAATACCAATCAAAAATTTTTTGGGTCTTCTAAGGTCTTAATGATGTATAAGATGTAATTTACTCAGAAATTCCCCAGTATGGTCGCCACTCTGTTAGGCCTCCGTAGTTTGCAATATTGGCAAGTACAAACGTTGTAGAGCCTACATCAAAACCACTTTGGAATCTGAGGATCTAGCCATCCTAGATTCAGAGAGGGATCTCTCTATATATTTGTTTTCAAAGATATGATATTTAATACTTATGATATGATATTAGGCTAGTTATAAAGCACAAGGTTTTGTTTGTTTTGGTTGGGATGAATATCATTAAAATGAAGGAAGTCTTTTGAAGGGTGAAGTTTGTGAGTAGGTTGAAAATGGTTCAATTGATAGGATAATTAAGAAACAACATCAATCTATTGGGCTATGGAGTCATAAAGGATTTAATTGGATAGCAAGTTTCAAGAGTGGTCTATGGGGCAAGTCATCTATGTCAAAGGGTCTCTTTAAGTTGATTTTATGGAATGAAACATTAATAGTGGTGAAAGAAGAAAACACACAAGAAAGAACAAAGAACAACCTAATATCAGGTAATTACTTTCAAACTAGCCTACTTTCAACATGCACTTAAAGGAAAGACACAAAAGTAACCTAAGATTAGGTAAGTACTTTTAAACTAGCCTGCTTTTGATATACTTTCAAGAGAAAACATTAAAAACAAAGAATAGCTTAAGATCAAGTAAAGACCTTTAGCTTAGCCTTCTTTCATCATATTCAAAGGAAAACATTCATGACAAACATAAAAAGTAGTCTAATATCAGGTAAGTACTTTTAAACTAGCCTGCTTTCAACATACTCTTAAGGGAACTTTTCAAAGCAACTATTAGAGGAAACCTAGAGGACAGGGCTAACCATAAACTTCTCTAGCTCAACTTTAATAAGTATAATTTTCAAGAACACTAAAAGACAATATCTCAAGTTTTACTCAGGAAACATGGGCTTACACACACTTCACTGGTTATATTCTATTGAATTGTCCTCAAATAAACCATTAGAATAAAACATAAAGGATAAAGATTTATCAGTAAGATTTAGGGTATTTTAGAAGTAAATCCTCATCTATATTTGTTGTTCTTTATTAGAGAAAAGTGGACAGAATGAAAACATAAATAAAATAACAATTACAGTGAGAAACACATCACCATTGACATAGACTAGGATCCCATAAATCAGCTTGTATATAATGTTCAAACCAGTTACAATCTTCAAGTCAAGTGGGTCTTTACAGCTTCAAACTTTTCATCTCAGCTTATGTATCTTCAATTCCTAACAGAGATATAGTGTGCTTCAACAGCTATTTACATTCAACAGGTATCCAAATACCAACCTCTATACTATCTTCTACAGAAGTATTTATAGAAGAATGAGGAGGTGGAGTGTAAAGAAGCGTCCTTTGTGCAATTAATACAGAGTAATGGTTTCTCGACCTTTGGGAGGCCTAAGGGATAAGATTTCAAATGTTCATCTCTGTTTTAATCAATTTTACATTAAATTTCATCACCTTCAGTCACTTTTTTTGACTTTGGGGGCTTTTGGTAGGCTGGTAGTTAATTCTGAGCTGTCTTTAGAAATATCTTTGACTGTGAAATTAATTTGTAGTGTTTTAGGGAAATAAAGCTGTAGGTGGCATTCTGAGGAGTCATATCCTCAATGATGTGGCATTTGGAGGCCTTCTTCATTGATTTATCTATCCTGGTGACTTTAGACACTGTTTAGGCCCTAATTATTGGTTTAAGGCCTTTAAAATTACTTTCGGAGTCTTCAAAAATTATATGTTGACTGTGTTTATTGATTTGGCTTTGTCACTTGCCTTTTCCTTTTTGCTGCCTGTATTTAGCTTAAAACTGTGTTTTGATACTAAAACTGCAGGATTAAGCCTTACAACCTTCATCTTTATGCATTAATCCTTTTCACTCTAATTTTTCGATGGCTTTCCCTTTAATACATTATTTTAACCTTTAATTCATTGGTTTAATCTCCAAATCTCTGGATTTTGTCTTTATTCTCTGATATTCAAGCTTTACCCTCACCGTTCTTCTTCTTTATTGTGTGCAGGTGTTGTAGGGTAAAATGCTTGGGTTTGTTGGTTATCGTATATCCCTCTCAGGGCTTTTTGGTGCCCGAGGCAGACAGTAAGATTAGCTATATAGTTCACAAAGACGACATATACATGTTCATATTAACTTAAAAAAACTTGATAGAATGAGATAGAAAATTACCTCTTTAATGATCTTGGAGTCCCTTGGAGAGCACTAGGCAGCGAAGCAAGAGTTCTTCTTCACCGGCTCCAAATCTTGGTCCTGCAATCAATCAAAGCACCCGTGTAATTTCTAGCATAACATATATACTATCAAATAAGCCAATATATAATAAACATTTAAACTATGCACATCTAAGCCATTCATCTCATGCCATATAAGTGATTAAACAATAACGACGATATTAACGCATAGAATGGAAAAAACAGATACATTTCTATTGATTTATGGAAAAGGAGGATTACAACTGTCGGTTGCACCAAGCCCTCCTCAGCCTTCCAATCTCTCTATCTCTCAAAGTGGTGATTTCCCGATCAAAAAGTTCTCAATGAACCTCTTTGACCCCTGACCTTCACACTACAACAATGATCTCTACTTCACAAGTATGAAAAAATTTAGCAATCCTTCGACCTTGAACAAAGAGCCTTCAACTCCATTTTATAGGAGATGGAGAGAGCAATCATTTCCCTTCTCTTTCTACTAGTTCTGAATAGGAAAAAACCAAGATGTTTCTCTAACCTCTATTCTTTTTCCTCTTCGAGAGTTTAGTTGTTTATGGCAATGCCCAATAAGAGATCAGTGCTTTGCAGTTTCCTTTTTGTACTGACTCTCTTGTGAGAAAAAGCTGGAGATTCAAATCATTGTCTGCGGGTTTTTCCCATTTCAAACTTAAAACACGGGTAACGCTGCCCTCTAATGTAAATAGAGCATTTCCCTAGCCACTAACATGGCCCATTCAATGATCAGATGCGTTATAACGCTCTTGTGTTGTTATAGAGAGGTGTTACCTTGGCAGAAATAGGTTTAATTTGGGTCTTTGTATTCCTTCCATATTTGTCTTCTCCTCTTAGCTGATGAGGAGGTATTTTGACCTGTAACAGATTTCCCCTAAATTTTGAGGTCAGAGACGAAGATGATGGTCGAAATACTTTACAATGTGTGTAGTAGAGATAAAGATATTGAAAGACTGAGGAAAACCTGAAACAACAACATATGTCAGAAAATATAGTATCTGCCTTGAGTCGGGCATTCCCATGCTCAGTAGCTTAAACAACATGATTTCTATAGAATAGAGATATGAAGAATCTGTCCACCGATAAGCACAATGTGGAAGTGTCTGTCATAACAGGATCAGGCTGAAGAAGCTGTCTCTATAAACAATATTGCAACTTGGGGAAGGAAACACAACTTTAATGATGTAGCCTTTGCCCCGAGGTCTTGACCGCTGATTCACTTAAACTGCATATTCCTCAACATGTGAATGAAGGAGTTGTCTTCAAACATGTGAGAAATCTTTTGATTACCAGTCGATAATGAAAAATGTTAGTGGCCACTGATAATGATGATGGTCCCCAAGATGCACAGTACATTCTAGTGAGTGTGAATAAAATGAGTTGAAGTCGAACACTCGTAGAATCATTCAACCAGAAGCCAATGATGAAGACCCCTGATCAAACACAAGAATACCTGCCATTGATGTCTACAAGTATCTGGGTACTGATGGGTTTCTGGATCAACTTCCTAGATAAGATGTTGAAGTTGATAAGAAGAGATCTATTGAAAGGTAGGCACTGAGGCGTCCTACATCAGTCAACACGAAACATAAACCAACTAATTTTGTTTATGATTTAAGATAATGAAGAGGAAATGGGGATGTCGGACGAAAAATAATTTCTGGCATAATGAGCAGCTTGGTTGATAACAAGAGCAGTAGATAGCGAGATCTGCTTGAAAAATAGAAGGCACTATAGCAGGGTACTAGGCAGCTGAAGTTTGATGACACCAAATATTGTGTTAGGATTTTACCGATGCAGGGACACTAGGAGATGAAGGCTAATACTCATAGATGGTAGGGTTCGGCTAACTGCGAAAGAGTTTTCTGGGAAGTGCCATGTTCAAGAATTTTTCTGCCAAATCAACCTTTCTGAAATGTAACAGAGGTAGTATCCATTTTGTCCAAATTTTTCCCCGTCTGATTAAGTTTAATGAGTCCAGATGAGTAAACTCGGTGAATTTTTCATATTTAGAGAGTCTGAAAAATGTCAGAAAAGACAACTCCGCGCCCTGTCTAATTAGGTTTAACGAGTCCAGACGAGTAAACTCGGTGAATTTTTCATGTTTAGAGAGTCTGAAAAATATCATAAAACACAACTCCATGCTCTGTCTGATTTGGTTTAACGAGTCCAGACGAGTAAACTCGGTGAATTTTTCATATTTAGAGAGTCTGAAAAATGTCATAAAAGACGACTCCATTGGGGTACCTTTGTCATGTCTTGGTAACCGGGCACGGCAAAGGGAGAATAGTAAGCCCAAAACAGTTCATTTTATGTAAGTTAGTCCATTGAAACCGGAAAAGTGAGAGATCTATGTTCGATGGACGTCTACCTCATTTTGTTATGAGTACGAGGAGACAGATTAAACTCAGTACTCTTTGTGAAATTTTAACAAGTCCAACAAAGAAAAACTCGGTGCCCTCCGTGGAATTTTAACGAGTCACGCAGAGAAAACTTGATTACCTCCGTGAAATTTTAACGAGTCACGTAGAGAAAACTCGGTTACTTTTTCAGTTTGAAGAGCTTTGAAAAAGAGAAAAGAATGGCTCCTTACTTTCTGTCGTGGTAGTTTAACAAGCCCGACAAAGTCAAATTGGGGTTTTTTCAGTTTTAAGAGCAAGAAAAATATTCCTAAAAAGAAAGCTTAGTGCTTCTTCATAGTTTTAACAAGTCTTAAGAAGAAAACTCTAGGTTTTTCGGATTAATGAGCAAGAAAAAGACCATACAAAAAGAACGCTCGATATCAACTTCGTATAAGTTTAACGAGTCTGAAGAAGGGAACTCGAGGTTTTTCGGATTAATGAGCAAGAAAAATACCGTAAAAATAATGCTCGATACTTAACGATAAATCCTTTCTTCAATAATCGCATAAATCCTTTCGTCATCTCGGCATAGTTAATGATGAATCGACGTAAAAACTTTTCCTTCCCTTGCAAACGTTGGAGTTGAAGGATGGATTGTGGTGCCGGAAATTCAACAATCACCTTAACCTTATCTGGATCTACCCTAATCCCATGATTGGAGACAATAAAACCTAACAGATGTCTGAACTCAACCATAAATACACACTTATGAGGATTCAAACGTATATTGTAGAATCTACACCGAGCAAAAATTTCTTTCAGATGAGCGAGGTGATCAGGTCGTTTCTTGGAATGGGCCGAAAGGTCATTCAAGTAAGCCTGTACAATATGTCGAATGTCATGAAAAGCATATTCCATAGCTCGCAGAAAATTTTCTCCAGCATTCTTCAGACCGGATGGGAGTTTGCGATACGCAAATGTGCCCCAAGGACATATGAAGGAAGTTTTATGTTGGTCATCTTTTTTAATTGCAATCTGGTTATAGCCCGAGAATCCATCCATGAAGGAAAAAGATTCGCATCTGGCACAATTTTCGAGAATCTGATCTATGAACGGTGTAGGATAATTGTCTTTGGGACAAGCGGCGTTCAGATCGATATAGTCAACACAAACTCGAATGGTGCCTTGTTTTTTATCAACGGGAACCAGATTGGAAACCCATTTTTTCAAAGGAATGGGATAGATGAAACCTGTGTTTAAAATTTTTTCTACCGCAACTTTGATGGCGGCTACTTTGCGCGGGTGGACAGGTCTGAGTCGTTTCCGAATTGGTTTGGCATTGTCATAAATATTTATTTCGTGCTTAACGATAGACAGATCTATGCTGGGCATTTCATCATAAGACCAAGAAAACACATCGCGGAATTCCTTAAAAAGGGATGTGAAGCGTGCAATTTCCTCTGGATTGCAATCGGCTCCAATATGAATATTTTCCACGATACCCGTTTTGACCGAGATATCAATGAGCATTGTCTTAGAAAGATTACCCATGTTCCCTTCTAAATCGATAGTTTGAATAGTTGTGTAAGAGGAGGGAACCATCTCAAGTGGGTCAAAAGATGGGATTTCAGTTTGTATCGCGTCCGAGTCAATCATCGAAGCGCGATGGTGAAACTCTTCCCAAGGCCGTTCTTCTAATGACATGATCTTTTGAATAGCTTCGTCTGTAGGCCAGACTTCATTGAGGAGATCCTTAGAGAGAATGGTGATGGGAGGGAGGTTTGTACCTTTGGTCGAAACCATAGCAGTGGAGGGTTCAGATGCGGTTTGGATGGCTTGGTAAGCCAACTCAGCCAGCGAAAGCGGCATCTGATCTCCATAGGAATCAATGTCTGAAGGTGTCGAGATGATCAATGGGTCAATAGAGCCATCCAAAGTGGTGGATATCATTGCAACCATGTTTGGGATCTGCGGCGGTGGGAGAGGAAAAAAACCCAGTAGGGAAGATGCCTTCAGAAGACCGGTACTGATACTGACGTAAGAATCAGGAAAGCCTCCTATTAGGGGTACAATGCTACTTGGTAACGTGGCATAATCAGGGGTGCAGAAGGATATCTAATCCACTGTGACTATTTTCCCATCCAATGGAAATAGGATGAGTCGAAAAACCAAAGATACAATGGCGGTCATGGCATAAGACCAACTGCGACCAAGCAATACATTATAGTCGAGATGGCACTCTATGACTTCAACGTCCACGTTTACCGTTTTCCCACTCAGAGTGATGGGAAAGGTAGCAAGGTAACCTTTTGGGAGGAATGTGTGGCCATCAAAAGCTTTGAGGGAATTCGATGGTGGTGTTAAGGTGGGAGAACCTAAATTGAGCCAACAAGCTTCTGACATAACGCAGGTCGAAGCACCTTCATCTATGACAGTGCGATGGATTGGTATCCCTTTAGACACAACCTGCACCTAGAATGCAAGTTGGTGTGAAAGGCGAGGTTTAGACTTTTCCATATCAAAGATAGCTAGCATGGAATCCTGGGGGTCTATTCCACCAATGGCCGAAAGCAAGGTTTTCCTTTGTGTTGGACAGGTTTGCAATACTTCGAGAGTAGACATAGCTGACGGTGCCTATGCCAAATCTTCTATAATGTTGTAGTTTTGGGTTGCACGTGTAGAGGTGTTATGAGTCATGCATCGAAGTGTCCCTTTGGGGGGATGAATCACGGGGTCAGCAGTAGGCCGTTCGATATGAAAATCGTTGGGCAGCAGTGGATTTGAACTAGTACCAGGTTCTTGAGCATCTATGGTAGGATTTCCATAAAGCTTCGCTCGAGTTTGAAGCTCTACACTCTCAATGCCATAAATGGAAGATGGTCCTTCGCCGGAAGGATATGAACCACCATTGCCCCGTTGATCGGGTTGTTGCAGATTGTCAACCATGTGTTGATGTTGCTACTATTGATTAGGGAAAGGATTATGAAGAACGACAGGTGTTCAGCCAAAATCCTTTTTGGCAATAAAATTGGTGCATTCCTGCAACCGAGGAAATTTGTATGTCAACTGGTCCTCCACAAAGATCTTGCAAGGAAATTTCATGGGTTTATCCTTCCCTTTGTCATTTTTGGTAGCGTTTTTCTGATTAGGGTTATTCTGATTATTCGACTGCTCTTTCAAAGAAGATGGCTGTTTCTTGTTCTTCTTATTTTTCCTGCTAGGTTTTTGTGAGGTTTGCACAAAATTTAGCTCAGCAGTGGGAAGAGTAGTCATTTGGTGAGGGGTAGTGGCAGCCGAAGATGGCTGGCAGGCTTGCCCCCAAGGCTGCTTTGTGGCTACGCCAAAGATCATGCCAACGAAACCGTTGGCATGAGCTCCTATTTTCGGAGTAGCCGGAGGATTTGGGTTACCAGGGGCATGGGGGAGAAAATCATATAGCGTGCCAGATTGTGAATAGATTAAATCCAAATGCTGGGCATGACGAATGCATTGATCTTCTGTAACCGCACCAGAAATTCCAATGTCTTTAGAGATGTGGGGTAAGAGAGACTTGCAAAACTAATTGGCTAAGAGATGATCCGAAATTGGTGCTTTGACCAGCCTCCTCCTACATCTCCATTCATGAATGTGATCGGAGATGTGGGTGGTGGTGTCTTGGCACAGGAAGGTTAACAGTTCCATTTCAGTTTCAAATCTAATTGGTAATTGGAAGTTCTTTAGAAACTCTGTCGCTAAAGCACCAAACGTATTGATGGTGGCGCGTGGTAATTCAATGTACCACTTGGCAGCATTGCCTGTAAGCGTGTGGGGAAACAGTCGAAGCCAGACACTATCATCCACCATGGAATTGGATATAGACCATAAATGAAAGGTAGTGATGTGTGTGGTTGGGTCGTCCCCTTGTTTCCCGTCGAACTTCGGGATGTCAGAAGGAATCTTATGCGATACTAGAGGCCAAAGCGGGTTGTGATTGATGGGATCGTTAGTCAGTTTATGGATATTGGGAATGTCCAAAGCTGCAAAAAATGGCAATTTTGGATTTCCCCCCGAATCTAACCAAGGCAGTATGGGCTAACCACTTATACCATAGGGTCCACCCATCAATGTGTTACCAGGAGGATAAGTAGGACTTTGGTAAAAAAAATCCTATAGGTGGAGGGGTAGGGACATACAGTTGTTGTCCATAGGGCATGTTGTATTGCAGGGTGAACAGATGGTTTCCCCCAGTATAAAAGTGCCCTACCATTCCAGATGGAGCTTAGGGTTGGTTAGTCCAAATGGATGCAATAGAGTTTCCTAGAGGCATGCTACTACTTGCATAGTTTGGCAATGGCATAGACCCTACACCTATATTTGAACCACTTAAGGGAATATTATTGACAATAGGTTGTCCTATTTGTCCTAAGGATTGCAGAGGAAGTGAAATGTTCCCTGCTACCTGCATACTAGTGACACTGCCCCCTGGTATAGTGGCCAAGGGGTTTGAACTTAGCAGAGGGTTCCAACCAAAATGGTTGCTAAAAGGCACCGAAGTAGTCATACTCGTGGGAGGAGAAATCGTGGGTCCCAACGTGGTCATGATAGGAGTAGATCCTGAAGGATTTGGTGAGCTACTCACAGTTGTGATGACCATCAGGTTGGGATTAGGTATGTGTTGACTGGTGGGGTTACCAAGTAATGGCATAGAACTGACCACCGGCGGGGAGAATGGTGGTGAACCTGTGATGGTTGCCATTGGTATAGACCTTGTGGATGCTGGTCGTGAAATGGATGTTTGTGCGGCCGAAGACATATCTTGGCATGGTGGAATCTGAACTATCACAGGCCCTAACGGATCAGTGAGTGGAGGATTGTAATTAGGTACAGCTCCTTCTATGAAAGGGTCCTTCGGAAATTTCGTATGATATGAGGCTATGTGAAAATCAAGATTAGTCATTAGAGACTTCTCTTCCATAGAAGGCACGGGTTCACCAAGGTTTAGTTCTTCCTCAATAGTTAGAGGAGGTAGACCTTGCTATCGTCGAGACAAACGGTGTGGGTCAGAGGACGCCACGGTGACCTGTTTATTTTTAACAAATTTTAATTGTGATGTATTATAAAGTCTCAATGACAGTAACCACACACCTAAAAAAGAAAAAAGGACTCTCTAAAATCAATCAGCAAGCAGCCAGAATAGGGTGCCCTGTCTAAGTACTACCGTTTGCTGGTGATGAAATCCAGTATCACAATAGTATATAGAGAGGGTTGGTTGAAAGTATAGTTACGGTCACTCTAGAGCTTCTCTCGAACCTCAAATGATAGGTGTAAGCACTCTTGTGAAGACGAGTACCCTCCTAAAGACCGAAGACAGAGTGGGTCCGTCTATTTCAGGTACCAGGACAGCCTGTCCTAGTGACCTTGTGTAAGTCCCTAAAAAGTATGGCCACTAAAGATACCTCAAATCACAGACATCATCAGGGGGGTCCACGGTCAAGGACAATGTGCTATATGGGAAGAATACCTAGATCCCCGATCTAGTTTCGACATCCCCGAAGGGAACCCCAATATATAAAACACCCACCGGATGCAGTCGAAGGTGGGCTACCTTCTTGTGCACCCAATTGTTTTCTCGCGCTGAGCTCTGGTAAAGGAACGATCCCGATAATATGAGTGCAGTAGGATTTCGCTCGTTAATGACTCTAGTTTCAAGTTTTGAGATCTTGGGTGATTTTCTCACTTTCCTAACCCAAGATCCTAGCCTGAACTACTATTTGTGTGAGCTCAAAAAAGAGTAATGTGATTGATTTTATTATCGCTTGATTCTTAGTGTACTTGATTATTAGTCTTGCGAAGGGGGAGTGGACGTATGAAATGTAATGAGACTCTGACTCAAGAAACCATGCAAAATATGCTCTAAATATTCAATTCGATGGAGAGTATTTATACAAGGAGATGTTTCTTTTCAACATCCATGCACTAACATTCAAATAATACAGTTCAAATTTAAAGATTCAGACTTCTATCTACCTCTTTTTAACATTCTATGAACTGAAAATTTCAGAATAAACTCAGCTAGATGCAGGAAAAAAAAGAAAAAAAAAAAAAATTTATAAAAAGTAAATGCTTTTGACATTGACTTTTCAAACAAGAGTAACAAACAAAAATTCTAGCTTAGTAGACAAGCACAGGGATTCAGTCAAGGAGAGATACTAATGGAAAAAAAACTCTGCAACTAAAACACAATCACAACAGTGAACAAAAAGTTTTGGCTGAGTAATGCACTGTCTCTGAGTAAATACAACATTAATCTAGAGACTAACGCACTGTATTTAAGCAGAGAAAGTGTTATAATGCACTGGAAAACCTACATAGGTAGTGTTAGCCAGGGTAAAGTTCTTTAGATGGTCAAACAGAAATAGGATTGAACTCTGCGAGCTTTTGATATGTCTACTGGGCATCAAAACTGGTCGGAAGGGTCTGTAAACAGAGGAAAGAAGAAAGGAGGGAAGAAATAGTCCAGAAACTATGGGGAAACTCCCTAGCAGAGTCGCCAATTCTGCTGTAGGGTAAAATTCTTGGGTTTGTTGGTTATCGTATATCCCTCTCAGGGCTTTCCGATGGCCGAGGCAGACAGTAAGATTAGCTATATAGTTCACAAAGACGGCATATACATGCTCATATTAACTTAAAACAACTTGATAGAATGAGATAGAAAATTACCTCTTTAATGATCTTGGAGTCCCTTGGAGAGCACTAGGCAGCGAAGCAAGAGTTCTTCTTCACCAGCTCCAAATCTTGGTCCTGCAATCAATCAAAGCACCCGTGTAATTTCTAGCATAACATATATTCTATCAATTAAGACAATATATAATAAACATTTAAACTATGCACATCTAATCCATTCATCTCATGCTATATAAGTGATTAAACAATAACGACGATATTAATGCATAGAATGGACAAAACAGATACAGTTCTATTGATTTATGGAAAAGGAGAATTACAACCGTCGGTTGCACCAAGCCCTCCACATCCTTCCAATCTCTCTATCTATCAAAGTGGTGATGTCCCGATCAACAAGTTCTCAATGAACTTCTTTGACCCTCGACCTTCACACTACAACAATGATCTCTACTTCACAAGTATGCAAAACTTTAGCAATCCTTCGACCTTGAACAAAGAGCCTTCAAATCCATTTTATAGGAGATGGAGAGAGAAATCATTGCCCTTCTCTTTCTACCAGTTATGAATACGAAAAAGCCAAGATGTTTCTCTAACCTCTATGCTTTTGCCTCTTCGAGAGTTCAGTTGTTTATGGCAATGCCCAATAAGAGATCAGTGCTTTGCAGTTTCCTTTTTGTACTGACTCTCCTGTGAGAAAAAGTTGGAGATTCAAATAATTGTCCACGGGTTTTTCCCGTTTCAAACTTAAAACATTGGTAACGCTGCCCTCTAGTGTAAACAGAGCGTTTCCCTAGCCACTAACGTGGCCCATTCACTAATCAGATGCATTATAACATTCTTGTTTTGTTATAGAGAGGCGTTACCTTGGCAGAAATAGGTTTAATTTAGGTCTTTGTATTCCTTCCATATTTGTCTTCTCCTCTGAGCTGATGAGGAGGTATTTTGACCTATAACAATAGGTGGTTTATAGTGCGGTGGAGGGTTTAAGGGTATGACCAGTGATTACACAGCACTGACCAAACCCTCGGATGAAACCAGGAAGCCTTCTAGCTCCATGATTTAGCCTTCAAACATGGAAGACTTTGGCTCTGTCCCTTTGCGAGTTGTGGACAGGTTTTCTGGTCCAAAAAACCATGATAAAAACGTGCAACAAACAAAAAGAATGTTATAAAAACCTGCAATGGAGGGGTTTGATTGCTTAGGAGGTTGGCGGAGCAGAGGAGCAGTGCGGAGGGGGTGATTATGCAGGCGGAGGAGTTTCATTGGGAAAAATAGACGAAAATCCAGTTCAAAACTGTATTTGGCTCGAATTGGGGAAAAAGTGGTTTTCAAAATACCACAGGTGGTTTTTGCACGACCCTCAGGCGGTAAGTGGTTTTTCCTGGAGGGAACACGATCCAATTGTATCACGCTCCATGTCCCTTTGCAATACCACCGATATCATGTGATTTTTGTTTGTTAAACTCTAGACAGAAAAATCGCGTGATATGCGATGTCAACCGTCGGATGAGGAGGAATATATCTAATGGTGCGGACCGGGGCACGATAGAAGATTGCACGGCGAACGCTTTAGTGGGGGACAGGTGTCAGGGCGTGATTTGAAGAGAGGACCAGGTAGTGGAATGGTGGGTCCAGAGGGAGCTTGGGTGCTAGGATGAATGACCACCGTCAGATCTAACAAAAAAATGGTGAAGATTGCCTCTATAAGGTGAAAGGATTGGATTAACGAGGGTTGTCGGTTTATATGAATTGACGACGAAGATTCGATGCCAAGGATGAAAAGAAGATATGGGTCAGGCGATCAGGGAATGCAACAGGAAAGCGATTACCGTCAGATCGATAAGATCAACGGTCAAGATTGCTTGAGAGGTATGTATAGTGCAAGGAAATTTTTAAAAAGAGAAATGAATTTCTTAAAGGGTGCGATGGAATAAAGAGATAATGGAAGGGGTTTAAGGGGAAAGTGCCAGGGCATGGTTCTGTGAGGGAATGAGTGACCAAGAGTGGAAGGAAAGGGGTTTGGGGTTGAAGATTAGGTGCATGGTTATAGCACTTGGTTTGTATGATGGAAAGGGTGGAAATACTTAAGCCCTCAGGGGCCTAAAGGCTAAAAAGCGGCGGAAAAAGGGTTTTTTAGAGGTTTTATGCATTTTTTGAAGTCTCGATAGCTATAAGGGAAGGTTATTAGACCATAAAAAAGGGTTTTGTAGCCATAAGGGGGAATGTTTATGAAGTGAAAGGTAATTTTGAAAGTGTTTAGAGAAATGAAGAGGAAATGGGGCATTTTATCAAAATTTGGAGGGAATAAAAATGATGAAAATGGGTTTTTAGGAAACAATTTTCTTTGGGAACAACAGTATTTTGTTAGGGAACAGTAAGCTAAGGAAAAAAAATAGGGAAAAACACTGCTAGGGAACAGGAGTAGGGAAAAACACTATTTAAGGAACAACACTGCTAGGGAAACAGTAGTAAGAAACAACACTGCTAGGGAACAACAGTAAGGAACAACAATGTTAGGGAATGTTAGGGTCCCGTGATTTGGCCGATTGGCGAGCCAAATGACGATGTAACATCAAACCAAGCTTTGGAGCCCGAGGACCTAGCCTTCCTGGACTCAGAGAGGGCTCTCTCTATAAATGTAAAAGATATCGGTGTGTTTGCTTATGGTGTTCTGATATTAGGCTAGTTATGAAGTATGTTTTTAGTTTTTTGGTTTTTTAAGTTTGTGAGGGATGAAACTGATCAAATACATAAACTGGATAACAAGATGTAGATAAATTGGGCTATGGGGTCAAACAAGTCAAGGAAGCTATGAGGTGATGATGTAAGGCTGCTGTAGGGCCGATTTGATTCACGGTAGAAGGGATCTTTGGGCAAAATGGGTTAAATGGACAACAAGTTGGTGAAAGACAAAGGGATTTCAAGTGTAACTAGTTGATAGAAGACATAAACATTTTATAGCAAGCCATTAATCATGTTAAATGTAACTATGAGCTAATTAATACATAGAAATCAAACATTCCAACCATACATAGAGGTATAAGACCCTCTAACTTCGGGAAATGGCTATCAGACTTTGGGGAAAACACATGAGACAAACTAACAACTCATAAACTATGCCGGAACGCCTAAACATAGTCTCTAAGTCATTGGGCACTTTGACAAACAAGATTTCATAGTTTTAGGCAAAGGGCTAGAT
Organism: Pinus albicaulis; assembly: GCA_034641835.2. NCBI lineage: Eukaryota > Viridiplantae > Streptophyta > Pinopsida > Pinales > Pinaceae > Pinus > Pinus albicaulis. The sequence goes on from JAXQQM020078954.1 coordinate 24,325, forward strand.
CGGGACTAGGCCTCCTTGGTTCAACAAGATGATAAACTAATCAGTCAAAGAGATAGTTTTATGGACAGAACTATGGACAATCATAGGTAAGCAGGGCACACCATACATCCTACTCAACATACATAGAACTTGTAAATAAAACTAGCAACAATACCCTAAGTTACTAAAGAGCAGTTAAGAATTCTTTAGTATAACTAAGGAAGAAGAAAACATAAAGCTATGAAGATTCAAGAATTTTGAGGTGCCTCCATGGACATATCTAAAAATTAATCTCTACTGATCTATAGCAGCAAGAAGCATGTATCATGAATGAAAACTAGAAGACAACAACAAAGCAAGAAGCACTATACCATTCTACCATGTCATGGAGTCCATCAACAATCCTTCATCATTCATCAAAAACATCCAAGAGGCAGTCCAAAAATCATAACTCAAATATGTTCTTCAAAGCTCATATGACCAATATATTGATTCTTCTCTCAAGTTCAGCCTGGTTTTACAATGAAGCCTTGTGGAATAAATAGGCTTGAGTGAGGAAAACCTCATGGAGCAACTAGCTATCCCATTGGCCTAATCAAAATATCTAAACTTGTCCTTGAGGCTTTGCAAAGCCCAAGGCACAAAATATCCCATAAAATATCTAAAAAATGCTAAAAACGGAAATTATATTGACTTTGCATCATTTTCCAAGTTTAAAAATAGCTAAATGCACATTTGGAAAAAGCAGATTTTTGAGGTTCAAAAATTGCAAAAATACTTCAAATTTACATCAGAAAAAGGTCCCCTGACATGCTGGAGACAAATGGCAGCCTTCCCAGTGTCGAAACGAGGCTCATGATAGCTCATTGGAAATCTTTCTGTGTCTAATTTCCGGCGCAACTGAAATCACCTCAATATGATGCCTGGAAGTCCTCCAAATCTATACCTGTGTGTAAAAAGCCAGGAAATAGCAGACTGCTGATATGACGGGCAGAATGTGCAAAAAGTGAGCATTTTTCGCCAATTTGAGGGGGCGAATGATCTCCGAATGCTCTGAAAATCGCTGGGGACCTGATCATAGAATTATGGCATCAACTGGTATCATCCTTCTCCCTTGAAAAATCCTCAAACTGAAATGGCGAAATTATGAGTTTTCGACCAAAAACTCAAAAAATGCCAAAAAATAAAAAGTTGTCGAAATGGGCCCAAAAAAGGCACGCATGACCCTCAAGGGTCCCTAGCAACATGCTCCGAAGCTGATGCTAAAATATAAAGTGCTGATATGCCTTTCTCCTCTTTCCGTGCCGGGCGCTTCTTGAAACTGCTGTTTATCACTACTGAGTTACTGCTGTTCAGCACTCTTCCCCTCTTTTTCCTGCTGCTGCTCATATTTATCACTGTCATGCTGCTCCTGTTGTCTTGCCTTGGAGGCATTTTGACCTAAATGTGCTTTTTAAGAGACAAACTTCCTCACTGTCCTTAAACTACCTTCTTGGAGCCAAACTGTGTCACTTTACTTCTTTGACAGATAAACACTGTGGGTTGGATGGTTTGCACAGTGTTACTTTGAATACATAACCTCTGCTACCTTGAAACATAGCCTTCTACCTTTGAATGTACCTCAGCCAGGCATATTTCTCAATAGGGTACCATATAACAAAGAGAAGACAGACTGCTGGGAAGTTTTCCTGTGCACAGTGTTAAAAAGTCACCTTTTCTTGTGAATTTGCCAGAGGTCAATCAACACACCTACACCTCTGTCTTCAATGTAAAATTCAATTATCAAAAACCTGCTCTTCAGAAAGTGGCCCTACACCTTAAAAACATCTCAGTCAACACTTCTTAGTATGATACAGTATAGTGGAATAACGGATAGACTGCATGAGACAGGATGTATACAGTGTCAAATTTACTCTGTTCTGTGAATTTTTAGATGTCAAGCAATACTCCTGTATCTCTGCCTCAAGGTAGAATTTCAAGGATTAACCACCTGTTCTTCTTGGAGTGCAAATAAAACAACAAACTTATGGACATGCAGTCAAACTTCGGTGTAGGTATACAATCAAATTTTACTGCTCTAAACAAGGTGACAGAGTTTGAAAAATGCCTCAAAAAGTTTCAACAAGGCTTGCAAGGGTTTTACTCTGCAGAATAGGCAAGACCCCTTACCCATATAACATCTCTGGTTATGTTAGAAAAGCCTTTGCTTTAGATGGATAACAGCTTGTTAATAAGCTTTGAAAAACACAAAGTTGTGAACCAACAACACAGTGAATATTGTTTCTTTGTGAGGAGCATGAGCAGCCTTCCCCTGTAGTTTCAAACTATAAACTTCTGCTTGATCAAGAATCCTTTCCCCTATTAAACCTCATTGTTCTCTATATGTGTGTTACCCCACCAAAAGGATCGTACACAGGCAAATTTAACCTTCAGTGTGTGCATACATCCGAACTCACTGTTTATGGAACAATGGTGACAGTGTTTAAACAAGCTCCATGGTTTTAATAAGGGCTGTAGCAGCTCATTTCTTCCCATAACCTAAGCTCCTGTTTAAACATGTAAACCCTGTTTCTTTATAAAAAATTCTCCTTTGCCTTTTAGAGGCTTCTTTTGAAGTAGCAGTCAAGATCTTGTAACCAACAAACTCCTTTTAATCAAAACAGAGTTCTTTATAGGAAAAACCTCTGTCTTTCGATTGTTTTGAAGATGAAACAAGCTGCTTTTAATCTCAAAACCAAGTATCCCTGTAGGTGTTTTTTGAATGACACAGTCAGCACTTTATCACAGTTCAACACTTCAGATCATCGTGTAGGAAACACTGTTTTTTAGCTATAGTGACAGGTTTAGAAGGTTTTTGAAAACTTTGATACGAAACACCTGTAGTGGTTCAGCACACTGATCTCTTTATAGGTACTTCCAGCAGTGAATTTATCCCATAAACACAACTCCAAACTAGGGCAACAGTTTGAGTTTAAATTTTCATGTTACTTGGAAAATCTTTGAAATCGAGGAGGAAGATATATGAGAATACCTTCAATTTTGATGAGAAAATCCTTTGAGAGGGCTGGAGTAGCAACGGAGGTCTTCAAAGTATGCGCGACACTCTTTAATGTCAGCACGGCGCGCAAAATTACACCCGGGTGGCCTGTCGGGTCGGCCTGTCGGGTGGTCGGGCGCCCTGTATAGGCGCGTCGCGCCACTGTACAGGCGCGTCGCGCGTGAACTGACCGACAGTGTAAACGCGCTCGCAGGCGCGTCGCGCGGGCTTCCAGGCGCGTCGCTCGGCGTTTTATCAGTGAAAAACTCTGCAAATTGACCCGATTTCTGTTTTGTTTGATGCTGTGAACACCTTGATTTCCGTTTTGAAAATGAAATCTCCCTCTTCGATTTATTCTTATGTCATTTCAACACAAGTCTTCAATGGTTACTTCTCTTTTTTTAAATGCAAAAGGAGAGAACTCTGTTTTATGCACAGCTAATAGAAAGGTGACCTCCAGTTTTGGTCTTTGGGTGATAAACACCGAACTTCAGACTTTGACAAATAACTCAATAACTTCCACATCACCTCTGCCACTGTTTTTAAAGATGTTGGTGATATTTATGAGGCAAAGTAACCCTTCTTTTTAAAACTGTCAAGAGAATACCTGAGTTCTGACTTGTTTCTGAGAGGACAGGGTTTTGTAAACCTGTTTTGACAGTCTCAGTTTTTTAATAGCTGCCTCAACCTTTTCTCTAATGCAGGGGTCAAGTTTACTGAGATAATTCGGATTTGGTTATGGTTTCTTGATTACAAGAAGGCGCCCCCTTTTCCCAAAATAATTTCCTGCCTGTAGGTACATTTCCTATGATATGTCTGTCTTTTTTGAATAATGAGAAAGATGCATTTGTTTCAAACTCCCAAAACACGGATAACCTATCAAAACCACTTCTTTGTCTATTCATAACTGGTATGCCTATTTACCATGTCTCTCCTGGGCATATATCTGAAAGGATAAGCTTGTGAAGCAGGAAAAATAGGGTTCTTTGATACACAGCTATCATTTTGCTTTGACCATTGCATTGACCTTTTTGTAATACAATAATTCCATAGCTCACCTCTTTTCACTGTTTTACTTTCTTGGTGATAGTTTAAAAGAGAAAACCACACAAGGTCTGTTGAAGGGCTTTGAAAGCCATTTTGTCATTTTTAAAAGGAGATGGTCTGTCTTCTACCAATTGTTTGGTAATTGCTGCTTCCAAGCGATTTATGAGCTTCTTCCTGGACTATAAGTGCCATCTTTTGGGTTGCATGCTTTCTCACTATATTTCTCTGTTTACTCAAAAGGAGTTCCCTTTAACATTCTTGGCATGTGACAGTGAAGTGACTGTGTGGCCTCTTCTCCTAAGAAAACTGCCCTTTTTGGTATCAATGCATACATATTCATATTGTTTCCTATCCATCATGATGTATTTCTTGAAAGACATTTTCCTATGTGTAATGCATTTTGAAATATAAACACCATCTTTCACCTGTGTACAGTCTTCTATTTACTTCCTTTGTATCCTTCCACTGCAACTTTTGACCAAATCAGTTTTCAACAATATGCAATGCTTTGGCCATCTGCTCATAAATGGAGGAGGCCTTTCACTGAGCAAAGTATCTGGAGATTATTTGATAATGCTGCATGACAAGGATTTGCTTGGATTATGATGGTAAGCAACCAACTTAAAAAAGAACATCAATACTGTCACCTCTGCTTGCAATCACCACTATGCTTCAGAAAAACCCTAGCCAAAATGTCATTGTCTCACTGTACTGCTCTGAGGGTGACTGAAATGTCATCATTTGTTTTGGTCATCTCATGAAAAATTATTTGAAGGATAGTCTCTGTGACTATGGAGGTCAGTGACTTTTGAGAAATAAAACACCTTTCCTTCTGCCTGTGTAATGACATGTTTGGTCAGCACCTCTTCAATTTGATCTGGTGGACAAGCATGCTGCTTATGATTGGAATTTTTACTAATGACATGCCTTTCTAAATTTTAACAATTGATATGAGTTGAAAACTTCAAATGACCTCCTTTATCAGACCAAACTCTGTTTTCCTTTGAACTTGCATACTGCAGACTCTATTCTCTGTTATGATCATCATTCACACTCAGAAAAACCTGGAGTCTCTGTTTCACTTGTTCAGTAAAAGGCAACCTGGACTTCTGCAACCTTTAAAGTCAATACTGGCCAGCGCCCTCTCCTTGTAAATGAAGGAGGCGCCCTAACCCTCTGCTTGTAAATGAAGGTGGTTTTGGGCCATGACAATTTACCAGTTTGCTGAGACAGTGGTGTCCTTTTCTTACTGTGATTTTCATACTGGAAGGAAAACTGCAGGGTCTTGATGAGTGACTTTCTGTTTTGCAGACATATCTCAGGCTTATGATACATTTAGAAGCAACTGTTCCTCTAACTGTAGATTCAAGCATTTACTCCTGAGATGAAATTATATCTCCTGCCTTTGTAGAAACCATAAAACACTGTGAAACACCTAATAGTCAGCTTGAGATTGGGGTTTATGCAGTGCTGAGATCTAGGGGATGTGAGTGGCGCGACTTAGAGCTGTTTGTCAATTTCATTTGCAAAGTGGGAGGTCAGTCATGGTAGGTCTGTTACAGATGGAGGCTTTTTGGCCTTTTGATGATTGCCAAGGGTAAAATGCCTTAAAGCGCCACTTCCTAACATAGGGGAGACTTTTGAAACAGATGTGGATTTGCCTTTTAAAGCTGATGGGCAGACCAGTAGGGCTGAAACTAGATAAAATAATGATAATGGATTTTGACTTTGACATGGGCGGACTGATAAGTAAAAAGGGCGAAAAAAGTTTTTAGGAGGGTTTTCTAGATGAAAAATTGACATAAGGAAATCAAATTCTAGAAAACTCAGCTATAGATATAGTCATCACTAACATGTAAAAAATACTGATGGCTAACAGTGGCTCCATTTGGGGAGGGCAGCTCCTCGTCAGGAGGTGTCCAGAATTCAGATCTTTGGCTTATGAAGACCAGTGCCTTATCCATTGGCGCAAAATTTACCTTTCTTTTGATGTTATTTCTAAAAAGTGACAGCATTATTAACATCAATGATACTTCTGCCTACCCCACTATCTTTCCTAACATTTTTTTCTTCTCTTTGGCGCATTTGAACTAGCAGCCTTTTGACAATGCATATTTTTCTTTTTGCAAAATGAACCTATCTATTTCTACTCTTATATCTGCCGGGAGTTCAGATTAAACTGATGAACTCCTTCATTTTTCTACCTAAAACTAGATCGACTGTCAAGATTAAGCAGTTTGACAGGATTTTATTCTCTAATCTAAAACATGAAATTCAAAAATGATCAAATCAGGATTAGGCAGTCTAATTTGTCATGCATTTGCGGCATAAAAGACAAGCTGCACACAAATGTTATTTTGCAATAAAGGGAAACTAGACAAGCGGGGTTAAGATGTACAATGTATTTTTTCGTCCCTCGCTTCTCTCTTTGGTTCTGTTTTAGGCATGTGGAACCAGAATCTCTCCCTAATCTAAGCTCTGTGATAAGTCAATCTTACACAATGTTGACTATCTTTGCACTCACTAACTTATCAGCAAATAATTTAAACATGCTCAGCTATGATTATGCTAGATAGCTGAACAAGACATTGAAAGCACTAGTAGCGGCATTTAGACTTGCTCGCTTTCTGAAAGACTATTTTTTTTGGAACATGGGGCCTTACCACTACTTTTTAGAAACTGCCCTCTTTTTCTACTTTTCACTGTTTTTTGTATTTTTTGCTTTTTCACTTTTTCTTCAAACAAACTACAAATGAAAAGGTGCTCACAGGCTAAGCTTATTTTCTATTGTTGTCTTTCTATCCTAATCTAATCTGTACACAATAGATATTTGTTTGGTGAACTCTGTTTTCCAATGAAACCAGTCAAGTAGATGCTCACATGGGTGATTCTGGTTTAGTTCTTTCATGATGCAGAAATAATGAAAAGGCCACTCCCATTTGGTTTGTTTCTGGACAGTAGAGCTTAAGTTTTTTCTCATTCTTGGTCGCAACTTGTTTATGATAGAACCCACTACCCCTACAGATTTCTCAAGGAAAACAACAAATAGATCTTGGAATAATACCTGATCTAGAGGATTTGATACATAGGATTTATTCAAGACTACTCTTTCAGACTTATCAAGGAAAACAACAAATGGGTCTTGGAATAATACCTGATCTAGAGGTTTTGAGATATAGGCTTCATTCAGGACTACTCTTTCTTCCACTTGGCTATATTTGGGACCCCCCTGGTAAAGCAAATCTTCCTCATGATCACTCGAACTGTCAGACTCATCATGTATTGCAGTGTAGTTTTCTTTCCAAGCTGATGTGTTCTGATTAAGTGGACTGAAAACTGTGTGAAGGTCATCAGGTTGATGAACAAGGATACACTTTGACAGTAAATTATCTTGAAAGGACAGTGTGACAACTCCCATGTGTTTATTAACCTCTACTTCTTCATCTGCAATTTGTAAGTCAATGGAACTTGGTGGCTGCAAATCTGGAGTTAAGGAAGATTCCATGTCCAAAATGATTTCTTCAACTATTTTAGGAAAAGGCTTCTCATTTACAACCTGCTCGAGGATTTCATCATCTTCCTCAAACTCATCATCAAAGCTGAAAAACTGTTGATTTCCAATCATGTGCATGTTATCTCTGACGGGCTGAAGTGAAGTAGAGCAAAAAGTTCGAGACTCTTCACTTACTTCTAAACTCTCAAGGTTCTCCTCATGAGTGTCATAGATGACCGGTAATGGCTGCTTACTTTTCTCAAATTTATGAAACTGAGCTTCCTCCCAAAAATCAAAAACTGAGTTTTCTCCAAAGTTAGCTTCTGTTTGGAAATCATCATCATAATCAAAATATTGATCAAACCTTGGAAAATCATCATTATAATTAATCTCATCAACCATGCATATTGGACTATCAGATTTATTTTCTTCAAATTGATTTACAAATTTACTTTTTGACTTATGATATGCAAGATAAACAGGAGAAAGATTAGAAAAGTTGTGGTTATGTGAAGATTCAGAGGATGTCTGTATGTTTATAAGTTGATCTATTTCCTCTTCAGTTAAAAAGGGAGGCATTTTACTCTCTCCACAACAATCCTCTTTCTCTTGGGAAATATGATTTAAAGGATGAATGTCTTTTTGGGCTTCACCTATGAGAGATGATGAATCATCACTCATGTCCTTAGAGAGATCCTGTGGGTTCTCTTTCATTTCTTGCTTGTTTTCATCTTCAACCAATTCTTTGTGATGTTGAGGATAGTTATCATGTAATTCATGAGTTTTTTCTGATAGATGTTCAGGGGGCCAATTTGCTTTTATGAACTCAAATGACTCCCAGCATAAAGGTAGAGATCCTACAGGTTTTGCTTTATCTTTTATCTTAGATTTGAATTCCTCTTCAATCAGCTCTGCTTGATTTAGGTGAGAGTTAACTTGAGCAGGGTTTTCCTGAATAATTGCTGAGAGATCTTTAGGATGCAAATTTTCTTTCAAAGTCTGGAATGATTTAAAGCATAAGGGTATAGATCCTAAAGGTTTTGATTCTTCTTCCATTTCAGAATCTGTGACTTCAAAATGGCTGATAGTGTCTTTAGAGCATTCCTCTAGGTTCTTTATTAGGCCTAAACATTTGACCTGACTTGAGTCAAAGGAATACAGGTTTTTGTAGGGTTGAGTTACTTCTAGTCTTAGGTTTTCCATGACTTCTTTAGGCATGAGGTTATGGGAGGCACCAGAATCTAACATGGCATTATGTAATATATTGTCCCGTATTTTCAGGCTTACATAGGAAGGAGAAACAGATCCTTCTTGATATTGACCTTCTATTTTCGGGCCGGATAAGAGCTCGGGTTTGTTTTCAGTTAGATTTAAAGTATTTTCCTTGCTCCCTATGTCAAAAACTTTGAAAATTTGAGATCTATACCTATCTACAGTTATTAGCTCAGTAAGGGGTATGGTAATTTTTATTTCGGAAACTTCCCCTTCGAAACTAAAAGGAGTTTGTAGTTTGGGCAGATTTGTTTCAGCTTTTTCGGGCATGACCTTTTCTATGCTCTTAATTTGTTGATTCTGGTTTGAGACCTTGTTTGACACAGTCGCCTCGGGAGTCTTTGTGGAGGTACTAGGAGTATCCAAGCTAAGACTTGTTTGAATAGCTTTATCTTTGTTTTGGTCAATTTTCTTAGCCATAATTTTGTTGCTATCCGTGGCTTTTTTAAGGATGGTGTCAGAGGTTTTAGCAGTGTCAGGGCTACTCTTCTTGGAGTGGTCTTGGTTTTTTCTGCTTCTAAGGTTATACTGCCTATGAGTTTCTATAATGGCATTCTGAAAATCTATGGCAGGATCTTCGAGATCTTCATAGTCGGTTTCGTCCTGACTTGGGGAGCATAACTCTTGCTCTTCTGCTGTGGGGTAAACCTTACTCTCGTTATCATAACCTATGAGTTTCCAATGATTTTCATCAATGGGTGCAGTATCCTTATTCTCTTCATCAACATAATTCTCACTGAAGGATGGTCTGATCTGCTTATCACTTCCTCTTGGTTTATTTTGAGACTGATCTTTTCTAAAGCCTTGTTTCTGGTTTTGAGGGTTTAGTTGGTTTTCCCTAGGAGGCACTTTTTCACTCATTTTTTCCCACATCTTTGTCATGGATTTGATCAGGCCATCTATTATAGGATCTAGGGAAGGAGATGAAGTGGAGACCTTATCTCTATATGGGACTTTTCCTTCTAATCTAGTCCTGGCTCTTTTTTCTGCTAAGTTGGCTTCTGTTTTTATGGCTATTTGTTGCATTTCCTCTAGGGTAGGGGGATCCTTGTCTCTCAGATGATATATCATGTCTGGATCAAAACCCTCGGGGAATTTTTCCAAGATTAAACCAAGTGGGGGTTTGAAATGAGGTGGGAGGGAGTTATATACAATGTTGAACCTAGTGCAGTAAGCCTGGACACTTTCCCCATTTTCCCGTTTTAGGTTGTTATATTCTGACAGGATCTGAATGGGGTTTCTTCACATTTCCCACCTATTTCTGAAGACTTGATATAGTTCTGGGATATTGTGGATGCTGTTTGGAGTTAAGCTTTTGAACCATGTTTTGGGTTCACCACCAAGACTTTGTGCGAATATTCTCATTCTGACGGTCTCGTCTTGTACTTCCATGTATTCAAAAGCATCGCTAATCCTACTTACATGTTGTTGAGCTGTGGTGGTGTCTTCTCCGGTAAAGTGTGGGATTTTGTCTTGATATTTATTTGGGAGAGGAGCCAAGGGCGGTGGCAACACCAAAGGTGCGTACCAGGCTGCCATGACTGGAGGTAATGGATGATGTGCAAGATGAGGATTAGTAGGCTGAAATGAAGTGGTTTGAACAGTGGTGGTTTGACCAGGTGTGGTGGATGAACTTAGACTAGTGATCTGGTTTTGAGCAGATCTGGGATGATAGGAGCCAAATTGATAAAGAAGCTGGAAATCAGGAGGAGTGGTGGGTGAAGCTTCTCTAATAGGACTCTGTGGGGTGTCTAGGGGTTCAAGATCGTCGAAGTTTATCTTACTATATGATTTGCTTCTGGGAAGAGTTTGTGATGACTCTAATTCAAAAGGTGAATCTAGTAGGATAGTGCGATGTTTCGGTACAGATCTTGTTCTACGGGTGAATCTACCAGGAGCTAGATGATCAGTTTCAGAAGCTTGCCACAGAATCTTCTCTGGGTCATCTACTATGATAGGGGGATTTGGGTCTGGATGGGATCTGGTATTGATTCTTCGGGAAGCCAGATTTTAGATCCAGAGTTTTTAGAGAGAATGGTATTGGTGAATGTTCTGGATGAGTGATTTTTCTAAAGTTATATTAAGGTGAAGGATGGTCAAACATAGAAGGGATGGATTAGTGGAGTCGCCAGGTGGAAATGGATTGTTTTTGTGAAGATAGCTATGGTCCACCACCAAGACTAATCTGAGAATGTTTTTTGGATTTTCTGAGTTTATGTGCAGCCTATGGTTTGTTAAAGTATTCTAGACTTGTTTCAACACTTTGCTAGGGTGATGAGAACAAAAAGAGTTTACTCTAAAAAATGAGTCTATGGACTGCTTGCTTGTTTATGGTACCTAAAGGACCAAAAAGTCTATAAGAGTTTGCTGGACTATTATGTACTCAGTGTCTTACCATCTCCCGCTATGTTAGTGAGCGATGGGATAGGTCTATCGGATAGTAGCCTATAGTTTGATAAAATAGTAAGGCCTACTAGAAGTTAGTGGAGTCGCCAGGTGGATTTTTAGTTGTTTTTGAGGTATATATGTATGGTCCACCACCAATACTGTCAAAAACCAATCTAAAGAAGTTTTTTGTGGTTTTTTCTGAGTTTTATGTGCAGCCTAGGATGTAAGAGTGTTATGAACCTGATTCATCACTTTGCTAAGATGGTGAAACAGAGAGTTTACACTAAATGATTCTAAAGGCTGATGGTCTGAGTTTAGGATTGAAGGACTAAAGAGTCTATAAGAGTTCGCTAGACTGTCATGAACTCAGTAAGTCCCACCGTGATCGCCATTATGTTAGTGAGCGGTGGGATAAGTCAGCCAACTAATATTCTCAAAAGTCTCTAAAGATGAGGGAAACCAAGTTTTTAATCACTCAGAGTCCCACCGTGATCGCCATTATGTTAGGGTCCCGTGATTTGGCCAATTGGCTAGCCAAATGACGATGTAACATCAAACCAAGCTTTGGAGCCCAAGGACCTAGCCTTCCTGGACTCAGAGAGGGCTCTCTCTATATGTGTAAAGGATATCGGTGTGTTCGCTTATGGTGTTCTGATATTAGGCTAGTTATGAAGTGAGTTTTTTGATTTTTGGTTTTTAAGTTTGTGAGGGATAAAACTGATCAAAGATGTAAAAATGGATAACAAGAAGTCAGATCAATTGGGCTATGGGGTCAAACAGGTCAAGGAAGCTATGAGGTGATGATATAAGGTTGCTGTAGGGCCGATTTGATTCACGGTAGAAGGGATCTTTGGGCAAAATGGGTTAAATGGACAACAAGTTGGTGAAAGACAAAGGGATTTCAAGTGTAACTAGTTGATAGCAGACATAAACATTTTATAGCAAGCCATTAATCATGTTAAATGTAACTATGAGCTAATTAATACATAGAAATCAAACATTCCAACCATACATAGAGGTATAAGACCCTCTAACTTCGGGAAATGGCTATCAGACTTTGGGGAAAACACATGAGACAAACTAACAACTCATAAACTATGCCGGAACGCCTAAACATAATCTCTAAGTCATTGGGCACTTGGACAAATAAGTTTTCATAGTTTTAGGCAAAGGGCTAGATCGGGACTAGGCCTCCTTGGTTCAACAAGATGATCAACAAATCAGTCAAAGAGAAAGTTTTATGGACAGAACTATGGAAAGCTTATAGGTAGGCAGGGCACACCATACATCCTACTCAACATGCATAGAACTTGTAAATAAAACTAGCAAACATTATCCTTAGGTTACTAAAGAGCAGTTAAGAATTCTTTAGCATAACAAAGGAAGAAGAAAACATCAAGCTATGAAGATTCAGGAATTTTGAGGTGCCTCCATGGGCATATCTCAAAACTAATCTTTACTGATCTATAGCAGCAAGAAGCATGTATTATGGATGAAAACTAGAAGACAAAAACATAGCAAGAAACACTATACCATTCTACCATGTCATGAAATCCATCACCAATCCTTCATCATTCCTCAAAAGCATCCAAGAGGCAGTCCAAAAATCATAACACAAATGTATTCTTCAAAGCTCATATGACCAATGTATTAATTCTTCTCTCAAGTTCAGCCTCTGATTTACAATGAAACCCATGGAATAAATAGGATTGAGGGAGGAAAACCTCATGGAGCAACTAGCTATCCCATTGGCCAAGTCAAAATATCTAAACTTGTCCTTGAGGCTTTGCAAAGCCCAAGGCACAAAATATCCCATAAAATATCTAAAAACTACTAAAAACAGAAATTATATTGACTTTACATCATTTCCCAAGTATAAAAATAGCTAAACGCACATTTGGGAAAAGCAGATTTTTGAGGTTCAAAAATTACAAAAATACTTCATATTTATGCCTGAAAAAGGTCCCCTGACTTGCTGGAGGCAATAGGCAGCCTTCCCGATGTCGAAATGAGGTTCATGAGGGCTTGTTGGAAAGCTCTCTATGTCTACTTTCCAGCGCAACTGAAACCATCTCAATCTGAGGCTTGGAAGTCATCCAAAACTGTACCTGTGTGTAAAAAACCAGGAAATAGCAGACTGCTGATATGGCGGGCAGAATGTGCAAAAAGAGGGCGTTTTTCGCCAATTTGAGGGGGCGAATGATCTCCAAATGCCCTGAAAATCGCTGGAGACCTGCTCATAGAATTATGGCATTCATCGGTATCATCCTCCTCCCTTGACAACTCCTCAAACTGAAATGGTGAAATTATGAGTTTTCGACCAAAAACCCAAAAAATGCCAAAAAACAAAAAGTTGCCGAAAAAGGCCCAAAATTGGCATGCATGACCCTCAAGGGTCCATAGCAATGTGTTCCAAAGCTGAAGCCAAAATGTCAATAGTTGATGTGCCTTTCTTCTCTTTCTGTGCCGGGTGCTTCTTGAAACTGTTGTTTATCACTACTGAGTTACTGTTGTTCAGCACTCTTCTCCACTTTTTCCTGCTGCTGCTCATCTTTACCACTGTCATGCTGCTCTTTTTGTCTTGCCTGGAGGGGCATTTTGACCTGAATATGCTTTGGAAGAGGAAAGCTGCCTTCACTGTGTGTAAAATGCCTTGCTGGAGTCAAACTGTGTCAATATGCTGCTTAGACAGATAAACAATGTGATTTGGATGGTTTGCAACAATGTTTCTTTGAATACACAACCTCTGCTCTCCTTAAAACTTAGCCTTCTACCTTTGAATGTACCTCAGCCAGGCAGATTTCTCAATAGGGTACCATATAACAAAGAGAAGACAGACTGCTGGGAAATTTTCCTGTGCATAGTGTTAAAAAGTCACCTTTTCTTGTGAATTTGTCAGAGGTCAATCAACACACCTACATCTCTATCTCCAATGTTAAAATTCAACCATTAAAACCCTGCTCTTCAGAAAGTGGCCCTACACCTTAAAAATATCTCAGTCAACACTTTTCAGTATGATACAAGATAGTGGAATAACTATGACCGCATGAGACAGATGTATACAAACTAATAAATTTACTCTGTTTCCGTGAATTTCAGATGTCAAGCAATACTCCCCAGACTTCGCCTAAGGTATACCTCAAGGATTAACCAATTGCTCTTTCTTGAGTGCAAATAAACAAAAAAACTTATGGACATGCAAATAAACTGGCAGTAGGTATACAATCAAATTTTACTGCTCTGAACAAGGTGACAGAGTTTGGAAAATGCCTCAAAAAGTTTCAACAAGGCTTGCAAGGGTTTTTACTTTGCAGAATAGGCAAGACCCCTTACCCATATAACATCTCTAGTTATGTTAGAAAAGCCTTCGCTTTAGATGGATAACAGCTTGTTAATAAGCTTTGAAAAACACAAAGCAGTGAACCAACAACATAGTGAATACTGTTTCTTTGTGAGGAGCATGAGCAGCCTTCCCCTGTAGTTTCAAACTGTAAACTTCTGCTTGATCAAGAACCCTTTCTCCTACTAAACCTTACTGTTCTCTATAGGTGTGTCACTCCACCAAAAAAGATTATACACATACAAATTTAACCTTCAGTGTGTGCATACATCCAAACTTACTGTTATGGAACAAAGGTACGTGTTTAAAACAAGCTCCATGGTTTTATTGGTACGCAGCAGCCTCATTTCTTCCCATAACCTAAGCTCTTGTTTAAACATGTAAACCATGTTTCTTTATAACAAATTATCCTTTTCGCTTTTTAGAGGCTTCCTTTGAAGTAGCAGTTAATATTTTGTAACCAACAAACTCCCCTTAATCAAAACACAGTTCTTTATAGGAAAAACCTCTGCCTTTCGATTGTTTTGAAGATGAAACAAGCTGCTATTAATCTCAAAACCAACCCTTTCCTGTAGGTGTTTTTGAATGACACAGCCAGCCTTTTATCACATTTCAATACTTCAGATCACCGTGTAGAAAGCACTGTTTTTTAGCTATAGTGACAGGGTTAGAAGGTTTTGAAAGCTTTGATACGAAACACCTGTAGTAGTTCAGCACACTGATTTCTTTATAGGTACTTCCAGTAGTGAATTTATCCTATAAACATAACTCCAAACTAGGGCCACAGTTTGAGTTTAAATTTTCATGTTACTTGGCAAATCTTTTGACATCGAGGGAGAAAACGTGTGGAAATACCTCAAGATTTGATGAACAACCGTTGGGGAGGGCTGGAGTGGCACCGGAGGTCTTCAGAGTATGCGCGACACTCTTTCAGGATAGAACGTCGCGCAAAAAACGCCACCCGGGTGACCTGTCGGGTCGGGCTGTCGGGCGGCCGGGCGCCCTGTACAGGCGCGTCGCGCAACTGTACAGGTGTGTCGTGCCAACACGGGCTGCCTTTGTAAAGTTTCCTCCAGGCGCGCCGCGCGGGTTTCCAGGCGCGTCGCTCGACTTTTAACAGTGCAAAACTCTGCAAATCGACCCGAATCGTCTTGCTTTGATGCTAGGGAGGCAGGGAGCTCTGTTTTGAATTTTGAAAATGAAACTCTCACTCTCATACTTCAACCTTATGTCATTTCAAATCTTTTCAACGGTCACCTTAGTCTTTGAATGTAAAGTGAAGATCATGTTTGGCTTTTGCAAGGCGTTTTAAAAACCCTTTGATTCTTTTAATAACCTCGGTGTATTCCATATCTGCATTGGAGATTTGCCACACTTTTGGACCGTGTCAATCACGGACCTACCTTTTATAAAAACAACAATGGCTTAAAAAACCAGAACTCTGTTCTACGCATAGGTGTTTGAAAGGTGATTTCCAGCTTTGTTTCCTTGGGTGACATTTTAACATCGAACTTCTCGCTTTGAAAAATATTTCCATAACTCCTACATCATCTCTGTCATTGTTTTAAAGATGCTGGTAATATTTATGATGTAAAACAACCCCTTTTAAAACTGTCAATGAAATACCTGAATACTGAGTTGTTTCTGAAGGACATGGCTTGTTTTGTCAATTTGTTTTGACAGCCTTTGGTCTTTGACAGCTTCTCCAACCTTTAACTACAGCAGGTGCCAAGTTTACTGACATAACTTGGATTTGGTTATGGTTTCTTGATTTCAAGAAGGCGCCCCCTTTTCCCAAAATAATTCCCTGCCTGTAGGTACATTATCTATGATATATCTGCCCTTTTTAGAATAACGAGAAAGCTGCATTTGTTTCAAAACTCCCAAAACACTGACACTCCATCAAAAACACTTCTTTGTCTATTCATAACTGGTATACTTATTCACAATGTTGAAACACAGTTACCATTTGCTTTGACTAGTGCATTGGTCTTTTTGTAAGAGAAACATTCCAAAGCTCAACTTTGTTCACTGTTTTACCTTCTTGGTGATTATTTTAACAAGGAAAAACCATTCAGAATATGTCAAAAGCATTTGAAAAGCCTTGATAACTGTTTTGTCATTTAACAGGAGATGACCTATCTTTTTCCAACTTGCTTGATAATCTCTGCTTCCAGGCGATTTATGAACTCCTTCTTTGATTATAAGTGCCATATTTTGGCTGCATCCCTTCATATCATAATTCTCTGTTTTCTTGAAAAGCGCTCCTTTGGACTTTGGCATGTGACAGTGGATTGTTGTTTGATCCTTTCCCTTAAGGAAACTGCCCCTTTTTTGGTATCGATGGCATACATATTCATAATGTTCCTTGTCCATCATGATGTATTTCTTGAAAGACATTTTCATATGAATAGGAAAACCAATATTTTTAAATCATAAACACTAACTTTTACCGGTGTACAGACCTTTTCTTTCTTTCACTGTTTCTTTCCACTGCACTTTTTTACCAATCAGTTTTCAACAACACTTAAAACCTTGGCCATCTGCTCATAAATGGAGGAGGCCCTTCACCTGAAGATTTTTTGATAAGGCTACCTGACAAGGGTTTGCTAGGATTATGATGGTAAGCAAACAAGTTTGAAAAAACATTAATACTAGCATCTCTGCTTGCAATTATCACTGTGTTTCAGAAAAACCCTAGCCAAAGTGTAGCTGTCTCACTGTAGTGCTTTGAGGGGAACTGAGATGTCTTATTTGCTTTGGTCATTCTTATAAAAAACCATTTGAAAGATGGTCTCTGTGACTATGGAGGTCAGCACCCTTTGAAAAACAAACACTCTTTCTTCTGCCTGTGTAATGACAAGTTTGTCAGCTTTTCTTCAATTTAGTCTTGTGGAAGAGTAGGTTGCTTATAATCAGAAAGGTTTTTGCCAATGATATGCATCTCTAAAGTTTCATCATTTCACATGATTTGAAAACTTCTCATGACTTCCTTTATCAGACCAAACTCTGTTTTCCTTTGAACTTGCATACCTCAGACTCTATCCCTGTCATGATTATCACTCATATTCAGAAAACCTGGAGCTATTGTTTCACTGTCCAGTAAAAGGCAAACATGGGTTTATGCATTCCTTTAAGTCAACAATGGCCAGCGCCCTCTGCTTGTAGATGAAGGAGGCGCCCTAACCCTCTGCTTGTAAATGAAGGAGGTTCTGGGCCTTGACAATTTACCAGTTTGCTGTGACAGTGGTGTCTTTCTCTTACTGTGATTTTCATGCTGGAAAGAGCTGTAAGGTCTTGATGAGTGACTCTTTGTTTTGCAGCTTCATCTCAGGCTCATGCTACATTTAGAAGCAGCTGTTCCTCTAACTGTAGATTCAAGAATTCACTCCTGAGATGAAGTTGTATTTCCTGTTCTTTGCAGAATCCATAAAACACTGTGAAATACCTACTAATCAGCTTGAGACTGTGGTTCATACAGTGCTGAGACCTAGGGGTATAAGTGGCGCGACTTAGAGATGTTGGTCAATTTCATTTGCAGAGTGAAAGGTCAGTCATGGTGGGTTTTGTAGCAGATGGAGGCTTTTTGGCTTGATGATTGCCAAGGGTAAAATGCCTTAAAGCGCCACTTCCTAACATAGGGGAGACTTTTGAAACAGATGTGGGTTTTCCTTTTAAAGCTGATGGGCAGATCAGTAAAGCTAAAGCCATGTAGGATAGTGATAATGAGGTTTTGATTTCGACATGGGCGGACTGAAAAGTAGAAGGGCGAAAAAAGTTTTAGGAGGGTTTTCTAGATGACATATTGACATAAGGAAAACAGTTTCTAGAAAACTCAGCTGTAGATATAGTCATCACTAACATGTAAAAAATACTGATGGCTAACAGGCCCACATTGTGGAATGGTTTTATTCCCTAATTATGTAGTTAGAGGGCACATTGGAGTGTCAGAGCACCCCCCCTTCAGGCATACATGGATAGGGCGCAACACTCGCTCGATGGAGGGATTATTCTATGTACGAGGATTCTTGCATTTGATTCTTTTCTCGAGGTTGGATGGCGAGAGGTACTAACTGGCACCACATGGAGTAGGATAGGAAGTTGGATACATCCATGACCACTTTTTAGCAGAGTCCACGGATTGCTAGATGGACACGAGGGCGAGACTACTGTTGGGATCCAGGTGGGATCAATGAATTTTATTTCTAAGTGTTTTATTTCTAAAAAGAAAGGGACCCTATTTCTAAATTTTATTTCTAAAATTTAGAAAAAGGGAGGGTTGTTGTATAGTACAACAAGCCCTAGAAATCCCTAGTGAATAGATGGTTCGATAGGAGGGTACACCCTTTTCAAGAGCTATCTCAGCATATCGATCGTGTGTGGAATCATAGGG
This sequence comes from Pinus albicaulis, assembly GCA_034641835.2. Taxonomy (NCBI): domain Eukaryota; kingdom Viridiplantae; phylum Streptophyta; class Pinopsida; order Pinales; family Pinaceae; genus Pinus; species Pinus albicaulis. The sequence continues at coordinate 43,274 of JAXQQM020078954.1, forward strand.
TGGTTAGCCTACTTTGGTAGGAGTTGGCATTAGCAGGCCACTAGACAAGGCATTACATAAAGAAGATTCTCTCTCATGGGTATATGGTACACTTGAGCTATGGATGATAGGAGCAGTGATTTTATTATCATTTTCATGTAAGGAGTCAGTCTGCTCTGATCCTTTAGTGCAAATGGGGAGATGTAGCCCACCTTATGGGGGTTTACTAGTAAAGTGGTGGATATTTTGGCCATGCATGATACTATACGGTACAGGATGGTATAGCCATAACCGGTGATATCCGGTGGTGTACAAGGACAGGTTGCATCATACAGTGGCATGATGAAGAGTGCAGAGACACTAGGTGGCATGCAGTGACCCATGATACAGCGCAACAGGCACTTGGAGTGTTGCCTTCGAGGGGAATTATAGACAGGGGCATTAGGTGTACCCTAGGATGCAGCTCACCTAGGATTGATGAGGATAATGTTGAGCATATAGAGACACCACATTCAGAAGAGATAGGGATATGAGGGTGTTATCGGCAGATCCGAGGCAGAGGGAGGATTGATCACTCATGCTTGAGTGATGTCGATGATGTGGCAGAGGTAGAGCATGAGGACATTCCTTCTGTATTCCAGGATGAGGAATTTTCTTCAAATGAGTCTAGGGGGTCATATGAGGATGCTTCTAGGGAGCATGAGTCATCATGTGGAGTTGATGATAGTAGGCAGGATTTGTCTTCTAGCATGCAGGGTGAGCAATCAGAGTACTCAATGAGAGACATTCAGGATGATCAGTCATTTGTTATGATTCAAATTGAGCAGCATATGGTGGAGCATGGGGCAGCTGAGAGGGACACTATGCACATCATGCATGATATTGCTTTGGGGGAGAGCCAGATGGAGGCTCATAATGAGTCATTACTAGATATGCAACTAACCTTGGGGTCAAAAATTGAGGAGGAGTTGTTGAAGATGGTGATGCATCCATATTTGGGCCGACCCATTGATGAGGTGCCAGTAGATGCATATACAGTTAGCAGGACTGCAGTACTTTCAAGGAGCAACACTCTCCAGGAGTACATTGATGGGACTTGAAGTACATATTGCCCACTTGAGCCTATTATAGAGAGAGGGGCCTTCCCTTTGAGGCATTTCTCGTTGAAAAGTAGGACAGAGTAGCATCAGTTGAGTGTGAGTTGGCGACCACACTCCAGACATGTTCTGTATGCAGATATCACCACATTTGATTCTTCGACCGGGATAGACTGGCGGGAGATCATGAGTTGGTATCCTATTGATGGTATGATCTTCTTAGTCATGTGCATAGTAGAGGAGGGACCCATAGACATGACATGTACTATGGTTTACAATTGGTAGTGGGGATCATGTAGACAACTCTTTAGCATATCATCTTGACTTCGGGAGAGCAGGATAAACATTGTATTGAGTCAGGGGAGAGAGGTGATGAGTTGGTACGTAGTTGGTGGGGCAGCTTATACAGTCAAATCTACGACATAGAAGGGGTCATGGAGCATTGATGCCTATTGGCGGTCTTCACCTCATGAGGTACTAGCCATAGCCAGATGCAGTGCACAGTCCAAGCTAGGGGACTTGGGAAATGGTTGGCCATGGTGATGATGGGATCCAGGAGGATTGACTGATGATAGGTATATTGAGAGATCCATTTGGGATCTTGGCATTGAGGGGTCTATTCTAGGTAGCCTGACACGGGGGCATAACATCACTTAGGGGTTTACATGGGATCCAAGCATTGGTCTCAATTTCATCGGGTCAATAGGGTGGCCCACATCTTTGCATTTTCTTGAGTAAAAGCAACGTTTTGGCGGGGAGGACTATAATATTCCTAATTTATCTTTTAGCTAATTAGAATATTAAATTTTTTCTTCCTTAATTAATAGATGAATAAGAGAGTAGAGGGACCCATAAATCCATTTAGTAGGAATAAAACCACTTCTTAATGTGAATGTGAATTCATCTAGATGTGATCAAGATGAATAAACCACTTCTTGGTGTGAATGTGGGGCAATGCATGTGGATGGGGTCAATTTTACCAAATCAACAGTGCAGTCATGAAGGTAGTGGAGATAATGGAGGAGAGCACAGTCATAATGGAGGTTAGTGGCCATGTGTGTAGCATAATTATTGTGTGGGGCCAAGAGGGTGAGGGATCATAAGCATATAAGGAAGGGGATGGTAGCCATAGAGAGAATTCTAGATTATTATTATTTTCTTGTCGTTCGTGACATGAGCACGCTTGAGCTATTTAGCCAAGTCTGCAGTGATGTTTATAACAAGGGTGTCTCCGAGCGGAGATCCCAACCACATCCTTGGGGGAATTCAAGTGCATAATCAAGAGAGGATTGTTGTTCTCCATGTGATTTGATCTCATCATCTGGAATTTTGGCCACTGGCTGAACCTATAATGATGCGTAGTCACTTAGTGACTTACACAGTTCAGTAGCAGAGTTCATCAAAAGAGGGGGAAATTCCATAGAATTTCCACTTGGAATCCATTGAAGGGATCAACCTTTCAATAGTTGGGCTTGGGATTACTTGCAGCTATTCTATCTTTCAGTTTAGCCCATAGTTTGTCATACCCAGTAGTTATGCATTACAAAACCTAGGAGGGTGATTTCCGAGGTCAGCCAATCTGGAAATAATTTCTGGGTTATTTTTGGTTTTTTCCATAGAGTCTAGATTCTAAATACCGGATTTTTTTGAGCACCAGAGCACCCTCATCTACGCAACCCTATTCACCTAGCAGCAGCATTTCCAGCAGGGCAGCGTAGAGGGAGAGCTCCAACATCGCAATAGAGAGTAGTGTTTTCAGTGGGAGAGCTTGAGGCCATTCCAACCCGCTTTTGTCGGCTTTAGTGCTATCTATTTTGAAGCACTGTTGTGTTTTTTTCACCTCCATATTAATAAAATGGCTCAATTTTTTTGTCTATTTTATGGTGTTTTCAGTTTATTTCCATATTGTTGTAGTTTCCATTTTATTGTGTTTTGTATTACTGTCTTTTCCTATTTGGAATATTACATTAGTACTATATTATAGTATTCGATGGTAGCACTTGCAATAGGAAACATGTAGCATATGGATTTTTCACTTTTGTACTCACATAGTAATCTAGATGGATATTGGTGGTCAACCACTTCTTCCATTGACTCACATGGGTTACCCATATTAGTGATTTCTCTATAGTTTTTCAAGATCCAAAAATGTGACGAAATTTTGAGGTCCTAAATAGTATTTTTGGGCCCTTAAATCAATTAAAGTTTCCATGGCATGCCCATTCCTTTGTGAAAAATATTATTCTCATTTATATATTTCTAATGGTATATTGTGCACCATAATCAGAGTTTTTATACAAAATTTACTTCCCCAGGAAGTGGAGATATCAACTAGACTCCTCAGGGCCTTAATTCCTTAAAAAAAAAAATTCTCTTAGGATTAGGTGTCATTCTAATGAATAACTCTCGAATTATGTTTCAATTGCATTAATGAGAATAGACTTATATAACATAGAAGGGTGGCCCTTGGGATTCATCTTCCAAGGTCTGTTCCTATTCTAACTATTCATATTTCCCTTTATTTACATATTTGCAAGTTATTCACCCAATCCCTTAGGATTAGGTTTCTAAAATTCTCCCCTTTAATTTGAAGGGGTGTTTGGGTGTCCAAGCATCATTGTGATTTTTTCAAACTTTTCTCTTCCAAGTGCTTTGGTGAAGATGTCTACAATTTACTCATTTGTATAAATATGTCTTAGATGAATAGTATTGGCCTCTACATGATATGAAATCAAATGATACTTTGTGTTGATATGTTTGGTTTGATCATGGAAATTGAGATTCTTGGCCAACATCATTGCATAAGTATTGTAAATCAAAATGGGAGTAGAGACACTTTTTTCTCATGCAAGTCTTCAAGAATTTTCCTAAATCACACAATCTCCTTTGTTGATTCTACAACTACCACATACTCTACCTTTTTTGTGGAACGTGCTGGAACTAAATATTTTCATGACCTCCAGGAGACAAATTTTGATCCGGCAAGGGTATCTAGCACCCGATCAATAAAAGGAAGGTGAAAATAATCCTTGAGAGTGGATTTATTCAATTATTTGTAATCAATGCAAATGTGCCATCTCCCTTCTTTTTTTAGGACTATCACCATTGGAGAGACCCATTGGATGTCATATGGTCTTGTACTCCATTCAAAGGCATCAAGATGGTCTTGCAAAAAACTCACAAGATGCTCTTATTGCGATGAATCTAGGTCCGAGCTAATGAGTAAGGATTTTCCTGGACTAATCTCAACAAGAGTGGTTTCGGGTTTGAGAGTACAGGGAGGTGCTACTAGAGTTTGTAGTGAAGAAGGTTGCGAATTGTAACTTTCTTGAAAATCCAGGCTAAATATTTGACGAAGTGAGTCAAAATTTGGCATTGTATCTAGATTTTTCAAGAAGTATCGTATCTCACCCTCCTGAGTTGACTCGATGTGATGGTGTATCAAAGAAATAGATTAATTCTCCTCATCACTACTATAGTCTAGCCATAAGGTATCTCGAAGCTCTTGAATAGATCTAGTAGGTGGATATCAGGTGACTTTCTTCCTAGCATATCCATGGGAAATTTAAATATCACCAGAGTGGCACCCAATATAAGCATCGGCTGTAGCAAGCCATGGTCGCCCCAAAATCAAGGGATGTCCTCCAACATAATTTTTTGGCTGAAGCACAATAAAATCTGTGGGGTGTTCCCAAGAATCCATTGAAACAACCATATCTTCCAACACACCTTCTAGCTTGATTTTAGATATGTCTGCAAGTTCAAGCATAGTAGGCATAAGACGAATATGAACCAACCCAAGTTGATCCATGGTTTGCTTATTCATAACATTAGTGTTCACCCCTAGGTATATTAACACACTGGGGACAAGGATATCACCTATCTGAATGAAAACAACTGGGTTTTGAGGGTCAATATATTTTTCCATTTGTACACACCCTGTCATCAACTCGGCTGCTCTTCCAACGAATTGAAAGGTTTGAGGTTATAATATTTTCCTTCCTGGCTTCTTAAGACAAAGTTACCTAATGGTTTTTGTACAGATGGGGATCTCTTTAATAACCTGAAGCAAAGGAAACTTTATAAAAATATTCCTAAGCTCGGAAGCCATACTAGATTCAGGAGTGGGGTCAATCTTCTCCATAACTAGCCTCTCTGGATATGGAGGTTGGTTTGAAGAATATGGAAAAATCTCTAAAGGTTTGGGGATGGGTTGAATGGTGACACTTCCTTTCAAATGATTAGGATTTTCCTCCTCACTTTTCTCCTCGATAATCACCATAGGCTATTTTTGTTTTTGTGGTTTTACTACCCTCCTCGATCTCAATTGAAGGTCATTGACCCCAACCGGCATGGTCTTATGAATAGGTGAAGGGAGTGATTTAATGGAACGAATCAATTGTACCACCTGATTATTGGGGTTTGGTACTAGTTGAGCAGGCAGTTGGGGTGGTAAAAAAGGTGGAGGTAAGGGTAATGGTGGCATAGGTTGACTTTTCTGAGGTAAAGTTGGTAAAGATGGTTGTGGCATCAGATAAGGTGCATATGTAGGAGGATATGATTGCATGGGTGCAGGATAGGAGTAATGAGGATGGGCTGATCCCTTCCATCCATGTTTCCAAGTTTCAGGAGATTTCCCATATGAAAATTGATTCGCATGCTGCCAAGGTTGAGAGTGATTTGTATTATGATAGGAATATGGTGGTGCATTATAACCAAAAAAATGTGGTGCATGTTCAAGAACCATACCTGTACCTACATGAGGCCAATTTTTTCGCGCTCCCATAGCATGTAATGGCTCAGGTTTGTATTTCTGTCCTTCAAATGTTTATTTAAATCCTAGTATAGAAGGGTACTCCTCGGTGGCATGTTTTCATGTACAAATCACACATTTATTAGTACCTTTAACATCAGTAGGAAATTCTCTTAAAAGATTCTTTTTCCTACACTTTGGACAATAAATAGACAATGGCTATTATTCTTCTACAAGTTTTTTTTGAAATTTCAAAGAGTCTATCTCTTTGCTATTCATTATTTAATTTTTCATATTGTCCATTTTATTCTCCAAACCAATGATCATAGCATCTGTATATCCAAGTTTATTATTTTTACTTCAAAATCCTCTACCAGATCTAGATTGATTCTGTGAGAGCTTCCTGCATAAGTCACAAATATGATCAAAGGATTTTTGATAAATATCCCCTTGTCCTAAAAAATTCAAATTATTTCTAGCATCATTAGTAAGCCCACGTAAGAACAAGGTTCTAACAGTATTTGGGTCAAATTTGTGATTTGACCTTTGGAGGATATATATAAATCTCTCTAGATAGTTCTCCAAGGTTTCATCATCACCTTGCACAATAGTGAAGATCTCATCCTGCATTTCTCTAGTTTTGCAATATTCCTCATATTTGAACAAAAATACTCTCTTCATCTACTCCTAGGAAGCTATAGTATTCCCTCCCAACCCCATGAATCAGTGCAAGGTTGAATCCTTGAGGGTTGCAGGAAATAATTTAAACTTTTGCGCATCTATAGATTAATCATAGTTTCTACATAATATATAAAATTTGAATAAGAAATAATATGGGTCCTCATGTACCTTACCATGGAAATGAGGAATATATGATGGCATAATGTTCTTCATTTGCATAAATATGTCTGGATCCACGATTGGAAATCCAAAGGTGGATTGCTCTTCATTTACCTGATTCTCAATTCCAGCATGATGGGTTTGTGTTTGTTTGGACTTTCTACCTGTAAAAGAAGGCCCAATATGAGAAAAAGTTTCAGATTTATCATTATTTCTTCGGCCGTTATTGGCTTCGGACCCCTAATTTGTTTAGGCATTCATCTTAAAATAATCTAACCAAAAAATGAAAAAAAATAAAACTGAAAGAAAGAAAATCTCAAATCAAATGTTGCAAGTAAAAAGATTTAACACTAAAAAAATCCTTCAAGCAATAGAAGCACACTGCATGAAAAAATAAAGAAGACTTACCCCTATTGCCAAAAAAAATTAGAATGCTCTTACCAAATATTCAATGCCTCCCTGACAACGGCGTCAAAATGTTGGGTGTTGGAGTTGTAATTCAACAAAATCCCTCAACACTTAATTGTCCACCCAGGGCTTTGTAAGATTTGAGGCGTAGCACAGGAAATTCCAAGAATAGTGGTGAAAACTTTCACCAAATCTACTTCTATTCTTCTAATTGTGCTTGTAGAATCAAAAGAATGGAAATCAAATAACACCAAATGAATTCGGGTACTCGAATCAATAAAAGGAAATACTTGCAAGAATCAAATGAAAGAAACTTGAATTAGCAGAAGAAAAAAAAAGAAATCCTAGTAAATGAAAGAAAGACAAAAATTCCATGTGACTGAGTATCAGTGCATTAATAGACATAGGAAATAATTAAACTGATAGTGATGCCTATATTTGTTACAATTTTTCCATTCCTGGACTATACCAACGTTCCTGCATTGCAACAATGTTCATGTACTCGAACAAAGTTCCTGCACTGGAACAATATTCATGTACTAGAGCATTTTTCTTGTACTATAAATGTATTAGGTTCTCACACTGAATGTTTTGAATGTTCCCAACCCCTTGCATAAAACATAAAGAGTGCTAATTTGTATATCAATTGAAATAAAATCATAGCAAGGTAAAGAATCATAAATGAACCATTCAAGACATAAATAACTCTCACTATTCATTCATTAAAAAGTAAAGACGTTGCATGAATCAAAATATAGTTTTACCGTAACATTTTTTCTTCATGTAAAAAGTAAGCATCTAATCTAAGAGATAGAGCATTCCCTATTTCTCATATTATTGTCACTACATCAATAAGATATGTGTATTTCTACAGTAAATGTTTCAATTCAAGAGTCTCTACACCAAATCTCATTTGTTCCCACAAGAGAGATGGTGCAAATACAGATCTTATTATGTGTGACAGAGTTTCATTGACACACATGGAATATGAATAAACCAACGATCAAATCCCTAAATTAAATTCATTTTATGGAAGCATAAACTTGTTCTTGGAAATGCAACACACTTTTCATAAAGGAAAAAAAATAGACATGCAGGAATAAAATGTTATTACTAAGATAAATCATGCTTGCAGAAATAAAATGTACTCGTGAAGATCAAATAGAAACACATGTTTGCAGAAAGAGAAAGAGATCCACACAGTGCATAAAAAGAAAGGAATGAAATGATACAACAACCTTGAGTAGATGCACGCAAAATCACACTGTCAAACCTCGGATTTGAGAATCACACAGTTCATGAAGAAAAGATAAATCTATGATTTAGGTGCATAAAATAAATAATATTCTGCTTTGAATCTGCATAAAAAATATTTACACTCTCTTATAAATAGAGGGAGAACGATCTAGGTTGGCTAGGCCCTAGCCAACCAGGTTGTTTCCCTTTATTAAAGTTGGGAAATCAAACTGACATGTAACTCATTCACATGAGATTAAAAAATAGAGATTGATAAACTAGCATAGCTCCTTATATTAACTTCAATATTTGCAAATATACATCATGAGTTCCTAGATCCAGCCCAGAGATGGGGCTATACAAAATCACAGTGAAAAAATTCTCCAGAGTATCGCTATTGAAATCTACACGATAAACGTTATTTAATATACAATGCTCGACTCTTGACTACAATAGAAAATAAACAAAAATGTAACTTTAGGCTCTCAGTTGTTAGGATAGGCTAAATCAGGGTTGCTGGACAAAACCCCAACCTCCTTCTCCCGCATTCTCCTCAATGCTCTAAGCCTAATCAGAGTGCAAAATTAGGGGAATTTTGAGGTCTAAAATAGGCCTCCTAAGAAAAATGTACAATCAAAATTCACTTTATGAGAACCAATCACATTTTAAGGGATGACATCATCCCTAATGGTTGAGGTGACATTACTTGATTTAAAGGTACTTACTTGTCACATTCTCAATGGTGGATAAAAACTCATGGTTAACTATGGTAGTGCTCTAACTACTTTTAAAGTCAAAATGAAGTACTCATAATAAATGTCATTTCACACTTTTTGAATAAAAATATATTATTGTCATTTCATATTTCTTGAAAGAAATAATGCATATCCCTATACATTTATTATATTATATTATATTATATTATATTATTTCTATATATTATATTAATTACATGTTATTATACAATTTAAATAATATAAATTCTAATTAATAGAATATAATATAATTAAGAATTTTTAAATTTATTTTTAAATTTTATTTTAAGTTATTTAAGTACAAAGGACAAATGCATTAGTTGTTAAATGATAATGAATTTTTCTTTAAAAGCTCATTCTTATTTATAGTCACATAAATACAATTTTTTTATTAATTTAATTTTGGTACAACTTTTGAATTGAATTTAACCATGGTTACATGAATTGTGGTGCAAAAAGTGAATTTCAAATTCATAAATATTATTTTATTGGTTTAGCTATTATTTTATTATTTCCTTAGGAGGCCCATTTTAGACCTCAAAATTCCCCTAATGAATGGTTCTCTAGCAAGGAGTGTGCGCCGGTCAATGAGTTGTCATGGTGTTCATGGTAATGCTACTGGTTGTCCCTTGAGTACAAGAATGGCGAATAGTATGAGAATGTTCCTGCAAAAACCAACCTTTATAACGATTAACACTTCTATTTTATCATGCTTCTCACGAAAGAAAATACATTAGGTACAAAGAAAAATAAAATAATTTAACCCTTTTTTTAAATGATTAAGCTCATATAACCCATAGTATCATAGTCAAGAAGGGTTACAGGAATAGGTGTAAGGGTTAGGTTCCATTTGTGAAACTGAGGGCTTGTATAGTGTAATTAGGGTGAAATTAGGATCAAAAGTAGGAAAATTCTGGTGACCAACAGTAGCTAGTTTTTTTTTCTTTTTAAATCCCACCATTCTTTGCGTGATAAACATTTTATCTTCTTGATATTTGTTTTATCTTTATCTTTTTCTTTCTTGTTATCACATTGTTTATGGTAAACTTTGCTACTTGGCTTTTAATCTACTATTAGGATATGGAGGTGTTTACATGATAATTATGCATGTTGACCTAAATTTTGAAGAATTAACTCATTATGTTAGAGAATTATCTCATGATACTTGATATAGAAATAATATTCTCCCATGCATCAATAGATTTCCTAGGTTTCCACCTATGTTTTCACTTTTTCTATCTCTTTTCTACTTTTATATTTCCTCACAAATTACTACTATATTATAGTATTGGATGGTAGCACTTACAAGGGGAAACATGTAGCATATGGATTTTTCACTTTTGTACTCACATACTAATCTAGGTGGATATTGGTGGTCAACCACATCTTCCATTAGCTTAAATGGCTTAACCATATTAGTGATTTCTCTATAGTTTTTCAAGATCCAAAAATGTGATGCAATTTTGAGGTCCTAAATAGTGTTTTTGGGCCCTACAATCAATTAAAGTTTCCATGGAATGCCCAATCCTTTGTGAAAAATATTATTCTCATTGATATATTTCTAATGTTATATTGTGCACCATAATCAGAGTTTATATACAAAATTTGCTTCCCCGGGAAGTGGACATATCAACTAAACTCCTCAAGGCCTTCCCTCCTTTAAAATTTTTTTCTCTTAGGGTTAAGTGTCATACCAACAAATAAATCTCAAATTATGTTTCAATATCATTAATGAGAATATACTTGTGTAACATAGAAGAGTGACCCTTGGGATTCATCTTCCAGGGTTTGTTCCTATTCTAACTATTCATATTTCCCTATATTTACATATTTAGAAGTTATTCGCCAAATCGTTGAGGATTAGGTTTCTAACATTCTCCCCTTTAATTTGAAGCGGTGTTTGCGAGTCCAAGCATCATTTTGATTTTTTCAAAATTTTATCTTCCAAGTGCTTTGGTGAAGATGTCTGCAATTTACTCATTTTTATAAACATGTCTTAGATGAATAGTATTGGCCTCTATAGGATATGAAATCAAATGATACTTTGTGCTGATATGTTTGGTTTGATCATGTAAATTTGGATTCTTGGCCAACTTCATTGCATAAGTATTGTAAATCAAAATGGGAGTAGAAGCACTTTTTTCTCATGCAAGTCTTCAAGAGTTTTCCTAAATCACACAATCTCCTTTGTTGATTCTACAACTACCGCATACTCTACCTTTGTTGTGGAACGTGTTGGAACTAAATATTTTCATGACCTCTAGGAGACAACTCTTGATACAAGAATCATAATATACCTTGAACTAGAAACTCCATTTTCCTTACCTTAATCAAAGTCTAAATCAAAATATCCAATCAAGCTGAAGCCGCTGTCTTGTCTATATTTGAGTCCAAATTCTAGAGTTCCTTTCAATTACTTTAGAATTTTTTTTGCAACATACCAATGTCCTTCACAAGGATTTTGCATAAACCTAGAAAGGATTCCTATAACAAATGGAATATATATTGTGGTATTAGTGAGGTAGATCAAAATTCCCACAAAATGTTTATACTTAGTTGCATCGCCAAGATCATTCCCTTTTTTAGATGTGAGCTTCAAATTTTGTTCCATCGATGTAGACAAAGGATTGCATTCAACCATATCAAGCTTGTTAAAAAATTATCCAATATAATCATTTGAGAAACGAATATATAATTTGGATGTTAGGTCACTTCAAATTTTAATTCCCAAGTGGTAGTAAAGGTGTCCCAAGTCTATCATCTAAAATACCTTCTTCAACTCTTTCTCTATGGATGCAACTAGTTTTGATTATTCCCCATTATTAATAGGTCATCTAAATATACCACAAGATAGAAAACAATTTTTCCATTTCTCTTGAAAAATAGAGTTTCATAATCAAGATTAAAGACCTTGAAGTTTAATTTTAGAAAATGCATAATCAAATTTTCATGCTAGGATCATGATGCTTTTTTTAGGTCATATAAGGATTTAATGAGTTTGCATACTTTATTTTCTTATCCCTTCATAAATTAACCTTCTATATGAGACATTGATACATTTTATTTCTAGTCTACTTTTAATAAAGGATTCTTGACATCCGATTGCTGAATTTTCATCTACCAAGGAAAAGAGAGTCCTAACAGTGGACAATTTTGTTGTGGGGAAAAAGGTCTCTTCATAAATGAAACCTTATTTCTATGTAAATAATTTTTCCACGAGCCTTGCTTTTTGCTTTCCCAATTATCCATCTTACTTATACTTGTTCTTTTATGCATACTTACAGCCACTTGGTTTGGTTCCAAATGGAGGATCCACCAACTTCCATGTTCCATTCTTTATGAGAGCATCATACTCCTTTTACATTACTTCTTTCCATCCATTATGAGAATAATCTTATTTAAAGGAAGTCGGTACAAATTTAGTAGATAAATTAAGTTAATAATCATATGAAACATCCACATCATCACTTGAATAAGAACCATTAAATTAAATCAATTTTGTCTAGTGGAACGTCTTGCTCTCATCTTTCTGACCTCATCAAGATGAACACTTTCACGTGTTTTGTTAATCCATTTTTGGGGATGATTCTAATATATTCCAGGTTTCTCTACTATTTGATATGGGGCTATTGTAAATATTATTTTCATTGATGTAAAAGACATGGGGAGACTACATATGTCTAAGATAAATATTATTGTTGGAAATATTTTTTTTGGACTTCTAATGCCCAGATTGGATGTTTTATATTTGAAGGAATTTTAACTCTAATTTCATAGCTAAATTAGAGAATAACATATATTTTTGAAATTTTATTTCTATTCCTTTCCAATGATATATGAAAATCAATCTAACCCCATAGGAATGAGGAGATATGAAATATTTTGTCAAGATGACCCATCCAAAGTACAAGTAGGCTTACCCAACCAATTTTAAAATTCATACCCATAACTGAACATACAAACATTATAAATAAATATAATATGATCTAATTTGTAAAATATCCAAATAAGAAGAGATATAATTCCACAAGAGGAGCCAAGGAATAGTTTTTGGAGTGATTCTTGGAGTCTGAAGGTGGAAGCAAAAATATGATTTGTACAATGAACAAGCCATCTTGAAATTTTCACTATAAAATTTATTTTTGAATGTTTCAAACCATTAAATTTAGAGTGCTAGAGTTAATATCTTCATTTACATATGATGAAAATTTAAAACCTTGGTTTGCTATAATTTTGGAGATATTATTTAAGGAAGTTAGGCCTCATGAATTCCTCTAAAATCTTCTTCAAACATGTAATATTGGTATATTTTCTATAACTTTTATTTTGGGATGTTTCATAATGTGAAACTTGGATGATACATATAGAATATCTTCATGTACCCGTGGTTAAAAATTTTGACCTCGTTTCATTATAATTTTGGAGATATGGTTAGAGGCATTTACGTTTTCTAAATTCCCATAAAATCTACTTCAATTAGGCTAGCTTGGTATTTTCCCTATCATTTTCTTTCGATGATGTTTCAGAATCTAAAATTTGGAGGATGAAATGAAGATGTCTCAAGTTAGTTGTAATTTAACTTTTATACATTTTTTCGCTATAATTTGATAGATATGGTCTGTGGAAATTAAGCTTCTTGAATGCTCATAAAATCTACTTCAAATAAATCAACTTCATATTTTCACTATAAATTTCTTTATATCACGTTTAAAACTTTGAAATATGGAGGAGACATAGTAGAGATATTTTGATATAATTTTGGAGATATGATATAAGGAAATTAGTGTTCCTGAATTCTCCAAAAACATGCTTCAAATAGGTCAACATGGAATTTTTGCTATAAATTTATTTTTGAGATGTTTCAAACTGTGAAATATGGAGGGGGCAAAGATAAAATATCTAGTTACCTGTGATAAAAAAATTAGACCTTTTTTAATTGTAATTTTAGAGATATGTTTTAAAGGAATTAGTATTCCTAAATGCTCGTGAAACATGCTTCAAACATGCTAGCTTGGAAATTTTGTTATAAAATTATTTCTAAGATGTTTCAAACTGTGAAATCTAGAGGAGATGGAGAATATATCTCTAGGTATCTATGCTATAAATTTCAGCACTATATTTGTAGAATTGGATACATGGCATATTGTGCAATTTTGTTCTTAGCAAGAATCCAAAGGCCAAAATTTTTTGGAGAAGTAGACTTGATGAAGGAAGAAGTAGCAAGTAGACCTAATGAAGGAATACACAATCAATAGACATGGTGAAGGTAGAAGCAACAAGACAACTTGGTGAAAGAAGAAGTAGCTAGCAAACATTGTGAAGAAGCAAGCAAACGTAGTGAAGTAGGTTTGTTCCTACAAATATTTTCAACAAAGGGGATTGTTGTCTCATGTAGGTTGGTTTCTAAAAAACAATAGTGGACATTAATTTCTCTTGTAAGTTTGTGCCTAAAACACAACTGGGGGATTAGTGTCTCTTGTAGGTTGGTGCCTACAAAGAAATGGATGGGATTGGTGTCTCCTATAGGTTGGTTCCTACAAAGTAGTAGAGGGGATTAATGTGTCCTATAGGTTAGGTTCATATAAAACAACAGAGGGTATTGGTATCTATCGTAGATTGATGCCTAGTGCAATATATTTTATATAAATAATTTTTGTGGTTTTCTCATGTATGGGTTTCCACACATATCTTGCGTTACTTGTTTAGCATATGAGATTAATTTTTTATGATGTTTAAATGGATTTAAATAAGTAAAAAATGTCATTATACTGATTCAACCCCCCTCTCATTATAATTTTTAATTCAACAATTGGTATTTGATCAAGTTCCTTTAGAAATAGTCTAGCCATTGGAAGGAAAAACTTAGAAGGGCCATGGTTATTCATGAAGATTCAATTAAAGATCCTATGTTTTATGGATAAAACTATTATTTCTAGAAGAAAAGGAGGCAATATTTGATTTCTCTTGGTTTTTGAGTTTGGAAATTTATAATATATGGAAGGAAATATGACAAGCATAATGTAGAAGTGATTAGTTACATATTGAGTGGGCTATCAAAAATAGAGTACAATAAAGTGATTAGTTGTGAAACAACAAATGAAATTTGGTATGAGTTGCAAATCACCTATGAAGGAGGATACATTAAATAAATGAAAGATAAGAAGAGTCTAAATATGGATACTACATATAAAATAATAATAAATAAGTCAGCTAAAAAAGAAGACATTTTCAAAGATTTAAAGAAAACAAAAAATCTCAAATACTGTGATTATTTTAGCAATGTATTAGATGTAGTATAAGTGCAATATATCTCAAGAGGATATGGAAAATTAAAATATAAGTTATTATCAAAACTTTAAGTGGGGTAGAATAGGTAATTATGCTTCTAAATGTCCATATGAAAAATTGGAAGATAATGATGATGAAGAAGATCTCCTAGCCAGAAATGCTTAAGATGTTGATCATCAAAATGAAGATTCATATTCATAAGAAGGAGTTGAAGGTGAAGAAGACGTATAAGAAGTGAAACCCATAGATAAGATAGTATTCTATCGTAATTGCATTAGAATAGGTTGTCTTGGTTTTAGATGTCCACATGTAACTTTGGAAAATAGTAGTGATAAAGAAGAATATGAAGATGAGAGAAAATATTATGAGTATGAAAAGAAAATATTTGGCTCATTAGAATAAATTAATAGATATGCATCTGATAATAATAAAAAGGAATTATTACTTATTATCATGGAGGTTCAATACATTAATAAAGATAAATCCAATTTATAGGAATAAGAGGTTGGTCTGAAGCTATATTTTGAGGGAGAAATTACCATTTCCCAGAAAGAAACAAAAAGACTTAGAAGAAAGAATAAAGAGTTGAAGGATCTATTATAAAAAATTGGAAAGATCGTGATTTTGATGAAGAATCAATTATCCTCCTAAATATAGAACTATAAGAGGCTAAGGAAATAGGGGATACACTTATAATTTATTTGAAAGAAAAGGAAAGAAACTGTGAGAATCTAGAAGCAAAGGTTGTATCCTCAAGAAATATTTAGAGAAGGAAAATTCTCATTTGAATCTAAAATTAATGTTTGTAAAAGGGAATTATTCATTAGATTATATTATTAGTTTCTATAGATCTCCTCTTATTATAATAAGGCTTTGATATCATGAAATTACCAAGGGAGAATCAAGCTCAAGCTTAATGCCATCATAAGAGAAATTCAAAAAGGAACTAGAAATCTATGTTAATTTTCTCAAAAGATATATCAATGAAAACACCAACATGAAATATTAGAAGACCAACATATAGCTTATCCTCAAATGAAATAAAGTAGCATCTAGAAAGGAAGTGAAGAATAGCTGAAACCTAGGAATGGATTTAGAAGATTTTTTTCCCTAATAAGGCCTTTTACTTCCAGGTATCAAAATCTCTTTTATGGCTATTTCTTCTCATGTAATAAATTTGGAAATAAGGAAATATATTTAAAAGAATATGTAGGAAATGACTATATGAGGAATATGACTAGGGGATCATATAAAATATCAAGGAATGGTTGTGTTAGCGTCAACCCTAGAAGTTCTAATGAGAATGATGATAGAAAATATGATTTCTTTCCCCCCTTATTAAATCACATTGAATGTTTCAAGTGCAATAATTTTGTACAAAAGCTCAATATTGTGGAAGCTACACATTGCAGAATCTAAATAAAAGAAAAAAATAATATGTTTTCAAAAATGTAAATCAAATAATAAAGGTATGGATGAGGAAGCAAGAGAAGTAGGAAGAGTAGGAAGAGTGTGCTCTAGATCTATCTGTTCAAAACAAAGATGGAAAATGATATATAGATATTGGATGTTCAAGGAATATGGAGAAATATAAAATAAAACTTATATCTCTATTGTATTACTCAACAAATCCCCCCCCCTCCCTTCCTCCCTCCATGCCCCCCATTAGGGTAAATACTAGATTTAATAAATAATGGGGACCCTTTAAAATTTTAGTTGAAATCCTTTTAGTGAATAACATAGGACATTTTTACCACGGAAAATTTTAAGGATGGATGTTTATCTTAAAGTTTAGAAATATTGGCGAATCTTACTAGTCCCTAATATGCAAATTGTAAAATTTTGGTGATATTTTTATAGAAATATTTAGATTTCCAATGATTTTGCAGTAGTTGATTTTATATTTTGGAAATTTTTAAGGTAAAATAGTGATGTACTATAAAATTTGGGTGAATCATTTCACAAAAAAATGGAAATTAGTGAATAATGTTTCTGGAAAAAGCATAGAAAATTAGCCCACCTACGAATATTAGCCCCTAAGATTTTCCTTGATTTTTACTTTTTGTTGATTTTAAAAAATAAACCTATTAGAACCCAATGTTGAATAAATGGCCCTAAACGTAAAAAAAAAATATTAGAATGTTTTGTTCACAATCACAATTGCAACTTTTGAATGTACCGCACCTCCAAGGGAAAACCCCGATATGAATTCCTTGATTAAGAAATGCAGGAAAGGTCTAAATTCCTTAAATAACGTAAAAAATACTTCCGCTCATTTGATATTCAGGGCTAGTCCCACTATTATGCCACGTCATGTATCGCATGGGAAATTTCCAGTTGAAAATATTGTATGTTTTAACCTTGTACAGAAATTATCTGCAAACAAATTTTTAAAAAATAGAAAATAAACAATAGCGAGAGCATAAAACATAAAACAGATATACACAGATATTTTCCCCTGGATCCCAAACTGAGACTACCAACTTAATTTTTCATTATATTCCTTTTAGTGTTACAACACATATATATACATTCTGAAGCATTCATAAACCCCAATCCATTAACCTTGGATTAGAACATAACTATAGTTCCCTTGACCAAATCTACAAAATACCAGGAGCAGAAAACCATCATGCCCAAAACTATGCACAAAACCATAGGTGGGTCTACCCACCTAATATAACACACACCCAAAATTCTCCCACTTGTTCTTTTATTTCCACAGGGGGACACAAGTGAGATTAGTCATTGGTCCAACCTGACAACACCCATTGTTTCTCTACACCAAGAGAACTTCTTATTTCTCACATACTTTGTCAATGCATCTACAACATTCTTCAAAGTGTCCATCTTCACCAACAACACATTTTTATCCTCAACCATATCTCTCATAAAGTGATATTGAACATCAATGTGCTTTGTCTTTGAATGATAAGAAGGGTTCTTAGCCAAGAAAATTTCACTCTTTCTATCACATTCTATCCTTATAGCTCGCTTCACCAACCCCATACTTGAACACAATCTCTACAACCAAACTAATTCCTTGCTCGCATGAGTGGTTGCCATGTATTTTGCCTCTATAGTTGAAAGAGCCACTACAGACTGTCTTTTACTCATCCAACTGACTGCACCTCCAAATATGCTAAACACATACCCACTTGTAGATCTTCTTTGATCTAGATCCCCATCCCAGTTTGCATCAACAAACCCACAGATGTCCAAACATCTGTACAACCCTGGCCTTCCTTGGTAGCATGGACCATAATCACTAGTGTCACACAGATATTTGAATACCTACTTCACTGCTATCCATTGCTCCTTCCATGGTTTTGACATAAACCTGCTCAATACTCCCATTGCATGTGCAATGTCTAGTCTAGTACATACCATTTCATACATCAGGCTACCCACTACACTTGCACATGGAACACGGGACATATCATCCTCTTTTTTGTGTGTCTTGGGACACTATCCAACAGATATATTTACACCTATAGGAATAGGAACCTTCACCGGTTTAATATCATACATATTGAACCTTTGCAATATCGTCTCGACATACTTCCTCTGGTTTAACTAGAGCTTCCTCTTTTACTGATCTCCCTTAATTTCCATGCCCAAAATATAGTTTGTAGCACCAAGCTCCTTCATGTCGAATTTGGAGAAAAATATGCTCTACCACGGGCCTGAGAAAAAGACCCCTCAACAGTAAAGGTGTCCCCTTGAAGCCGAAACAAATCTGATACCAAATGTAGATTTTAACCCTGTACAGAAATTATCTACAAATGAATTCTTAAAAACTGAAAATAAATAATAGAGAGAGAATAAAACATAAAACATATATACACAGATATTTTCCCCTGTATCCCAAACCAAGACTACCAGCTTGATTTTTCATTATATTCATTTTAGTGTTACAACACATATATATACATGTCGGAGCATTCATAAACTCAAATCCATTATCCCTCGATTAGAAGATAATTGTAGTTCCCTTGACCGAATCTACAAAATACCAAGAGCAAAAAACCATCATGCCCAAAACCATGTGAAAACCCATGCACAAAAGCATAGGTGGGTTTTCCCACCTAATATAGGATCAAAAAACAATTTATCGAGGCGCTTCCCCAGACCCAGTGCAGGGGTGCTACCAGCCCCCTCCAAACCCCCCTGTGACCCCCCTACTGCGCCTGACGCAAGCGAAGGGGGTTTGCCTCCCCCTCACACCCCCCACTCGTGCCTACTTCTAGCCATGGAAAGAATATAACACACACCCAAAAAATAATCCCATTTATTTTGATCATCGATATTGCAACTCTCCACATAGAAACATCCATTATCGCATCACTTCATCAAAACTCCTATTATCACATCACTTATCGCAAATCTTCCATATCACAAATATTCCTCTTTAGAATCCCTGATACAAAGTCTCCAGTAAAGTCTTCCTGCATTTATGTTATAATCGTTATATAACTCAAAGCGCATTTCAGGAAAAGTTGATATCACTGGTTTTAAGTTATGCATCCAAAGTAATCCTTCGATGAAAAACATCTGATAGATGCTGACTTGGAAAAAAGCCACATGAAGCCACATTCATTCATTAATGTCGAAGTGTAATGAATACACATTCCTCAAAGTCACAAATGATTTGATTGATACAATTTATTGTTGAACGATTTATTTCATAAAGGCAAAGATTTTTATCGTGTATATCATTTCCATATAAATTTCCCCAAATCGTAAATTTTTTTTTCTAATTCTCTGTAATTTCTCCTTGCAAGTCAGTCCCGACAAAAAAATGTCAAGATAAATATCTAAAGCACATAAGGGGAAAAATAAGCCTACAATGCAACAACCACCTCCTCCTTCTTCAGAAGTTACTGAAATTCTTCCACTGTTCTCAGATACTACATGCACACTAGACGTCGGAACCGCTTCTTGGGAGGTTATCTATAAGATGTTTGAAGAGGAGGAGCTTAGAGTGGTAGAGAGAAAGGCTACAACAAATCATTCTACATCCACTTCTGAAACTACTTGGAATGACGTCATGAACTATCATTTACATAGGATTTTTTCTCGACCAAATATTCTACCTTATACAGACATGTTCAATTGGATCATTGACAACCTAAATATTTAAGAGAGGAATTTTCTGACCTCCAGGCAAACAATAATTGGGTCATTCATGAGCGAAGACTTGAGGAAAATATATGAAAAACATTTTGTTCAAAATTTTTGCACGGAAAATGAAGTCGAGTCAGAACCAATTACACTATTGAGAAGAGACCCTAACAAGCACAAGCACAAAGACAAGGGTATGTACTCTATTTCCTCCCTTGTTGGCCCATATTGTTACATTGTCGCTATGATGTGTAGATTCTATGGGTATCCTAATACCAAAAAATTCTAATTTGAATGGGTACGTTTTATTGATGCCACTTCAGATGCTTATATAATGTATTGGGTAGCTATTTTATCCAATAGTATAGCCACCCAAATTCTTCCTTACAGAAAAAAAAAATGCAATTTTTCTAGTAAAACCCTGCCCCCTTTTTTTCCATGAGTGCTTACATTATGAATTTCGTTTGCTTCACTTCTAATTTCCCATCCATGGGATGGAAATGGACCCTTTAAGACCCCAATCCTATTCATATTTACCATGATATTCTTTTGGAATCTAAGTGCCAACAACATTTCTACAAAATCTTCCATGGGTTATGCTACCAATGTTCCAAGATATCTTTGATGAAAAGGCTCCCAAACTTTCCAAAGAAGCCAAAAATGATTTTACAACTATTGGAAAATGGTTTGGAGAAGATTATTTTGCCTATGTTCAAGTTTTCAACAGGATAGCCAACCATCTTTTACCTATGTTCAAGTTTTCAACAAGATAGCCAAACCAGATGTTCTTTCACCATATGTCCCTGATAAGCTTCTAGCCCGGGAAATTGTTTATCAAACTATTGGTAATGGCCTAACCAAAGCCCAAAAGAAGCTATGAAATCCACATTTCCATCTTTTCCTATTCAATTTGGATTTTATAACCTGGACAACTTCAAGCATTTTGTTCTTGCTTGCATTTCCCAACTATCCCAAGCAGACAGTTTGATTTAATGATACAACAAATAATTTTACTACACAGGTCAAGGTAAGAAAATTCATACATGACCCATATGCATTTTATGATTTATTTTGAATAAACCCAAACTTTGTTCACGGGTGGAAAAGGTTGAAATCATGGTAGCTCCAGGAAAAATTGAACAAGTTTAGACATTACCTAAATAAGGATAGAGCATGCCTCTAGATTTGTTGGGGATTCCTCCTTAGAATATAAAAATGATAAGCCTTTGAACAACCAGCAAACAAATTGATACAACATAGGTAAAGGAAAAAACCTGCATTATCAACATTGTCATCATTCATGTCATGCTATAATCACCTCATTTCATTTATGGCACTATGAGAATGCGGTCCCTGATGGCCTCAGCAGAGCCACCACTCTGTTGGGTTCCAAATAAACCATCTTTCATGCATGTTCCTTCTGTACATAACACGCACTCATTACTATGTCTTTGTTAAATTAATCCTGAAAGTAAATACCCTTAAATTTTTCAATTGGAATATTTTAATTAATGAAGTAAATTCAAAGTCTTGTAAATAGCAGTGCCCTGCTTTGTTTGACCACGGCTTGAAGCAGAACCCTAAACATTTTGCATGGATGCAGTGACCCATTATGAGGAGGCAGTAGCTAGAGCCACGATTTCCTTGGAACTATTATTGGACCTTTTTCTGTCTCAAATGTCTGGTGATGGTGTAAGTTCCAATGATGTACACAGTACAGATATGTGGTTACCATGTTTTGGAGATAGTAGAAATCTCCCTGCGCTATGTAAATACAGTTGTTTCACAATGGGGGTTCTCCCATCACTATTGTAATCTTTATTTACAAATTAATAAAATATCATCTGTTTTGTTGCTTCAATCTTCTTTGTCACTAACTTCGATCATAGAAGTGGAATAGCTCTTGATCAAAGTGTTTGTCTTTGTGTGTCATTTAGTTTATGCTTGTTATTACAGTTCTTTTCTGTTTACTTGATTATTTCTGATTACGTGATTATTTTTAATCTCATAATATGTTTTGAATGTAAACGATGAACCCTTGAACTAGGCTGGATTATACCGTTTGCCCACCATATGCATGGTATTGTGAAAGTATACGCACTGGGATTGATAAATTAATGTGGGAATAGGGTGAATAAATCGTTCATGCACAGACACCAACATTTGGCTTTGTTTTGGGGGGATGATAACAGATTGAAGCAGCAGTTGAATAACAGAGGTCAGTCTGATCACAGGAAGATAGGTTTTCCTCACCTCACTGCTTGGGTCACAGGGTAAGCACTTTTAACTTGTTATTTTCTTTTCTATTTGATTTTGGTTATTCTTGTCCCTGTGGGGAAGGTAATTATATCACGAGTCTGGTAAGTTATTTTCTTTAATACCTTTCTGTGTTTCCTTTTAAAACCCTAGCTTTACCCTCGGGAGGGAGGAGTCTTTGACGCCTTGCTTGAGATATGGAAGTAATAGCGGCTTGCGTGGTGTGTCTGTGGGGTCTTGTCGGGGAGAAATCCACCCCCAACACTGTCTCCCAAGACACTGAAACCTAGATTTTTGTATTTATTTGTGAGTTCTTTCATCTTGGGGAAAGAATGGTGTGACACTGTAAAGTTAAGGCATTATAAGTTCTGTCAAGGACTCTCCATCATACCAAATTTTGTGAACAAAGGTCAAATACGAAGTGGAAGCCCCAAAGAGGGAAGGACAACAGATCAGGAAGAAAAACCTGTCAAAAGATGAAAAGGTTAGATGAAGCATCTATCTCATGATTTACCAGAACAAGGAAAGAGTAGAAATGGGGCGGTCGGGGTGAACAACTTCGATTAATAATGTCAAACATTATCTGGTGATTTGACACAATAGGTACCTCTAGCGATTGGAAAAAATATCTAGCGATGAATACAGTCGGGATGTTACGCTGAAGTGATAGCGAGCGTTACAAGTAGACGTTGGCTGGTTGATATCCCGATGGGGATGATTTGCAGGTGAAGGGTCAAGCCATGGAAGGCGCCCAGGAGAAGGAAGCAGAAGCACATGTGATGGGGAAGTGCTACTAGAGCAACTCGAGTTCCGATGGCCAAGAATCCTCAATACCCTCCATAGAGCCTATTGAAATCCCAGACAGTGTGGAAGACATGTGACCTTCATCATCAGGTTACAGTTAGGACCATTTGACTCTAAAAATCCTATTCCATTGGAAACCTTACCAATTCTGGGCTCATTTTGAAGGCAAACACATTTCTGTTGAGTTTTACATAGGTAGCCATCGGTGTAAACTGTCTGACGGAAGATACCAGTTAAAAATTTTCCTTTCTGCTAAAGGAAAGGCTGCGATGGTTTGTGGTCCTTGGAGAAATCCCATTTCCACATGGGATGATATAAATAGCCTGCGGAGGAAATACCATGATTACGCCGTCAGGAACATCGGAGGAACTCTTCAAGTTCACAGAAGAAAAGGTAAATCCTGGAGGATTGTGTGCAGGGTTTAAGTACATCTTATAGAGGTTAGGTCATTCTCCCTGGATAAGGAAATTTTAAAGATTATCCTCCTTCGATCCTTTTAAGGACTCAATAGAATTGTTGAACATTTGAGGAAGGAGACATCTCCAGAAGGTGAAGATATTTGCAATTTATGTATTCGATTATGTGAGGGCTTGAGAACAACAGGATCGAGTCAACAAGGAGATGTGGCGTGGGTGTTACAAAAAGTTGAAATAAAACACCTTAGAAAAATTGAGGACATATGTCACCAGCCCTATCGACACAAAATGGACACTACTCTTAACGAGTAAAACGAGAAGCGGTTGAAGTTTGGAGGCAGGATGTGGCGATGTTTTAATACCGAGTACGAGGAAGAAGGACCGGAGAAGGGAATGCCCACTAAATTCCGCAAGAAATGTGTGATGCGAAGCAATCATGCGACAAGATCATGCCCTTCCTTGCGAGGACTAAAAGTAGTATTTCAAGAGCAAGGGAGGACAGAACATTTTATGCCTCATGGAATTCAGGAAACCATGGCGACCTCGACCATAGATGGGAAATCAAGGTATGTGCTCAGATCCATCTCGGTATTTCAATAATTGCAATATGAATCCTCGACGGCACATGTCCCCCCTTGTACACATGCTGTACGATGTCTGTGGCGGCTGGAACCCTCGGCGAACGCTGAGCTCTTGCGGGCTCCAACTTGTGGGTCCCCTGCGGTGTTTCTCCTTGGATACACCAATGGCTTCAATTACCCTCCAATGTGACTCCACGGTAACCATCACTGCCATCCTCGACTTCCAATGCAACCAAACCCTAATCTCGCAGTGAGGGATCATCGGTGATGTTCTTTCTTCATATCAAAATGTCTCACTGAGAGTTGTATGAAATGAATACGCGATCCAAGTCGGACATTTAATTTCCAACCTCCTCCAGATTATCATTGAAAAAACTTGATAGTGAAAGGTGAGAGGTAAAACTTGATTAGTAAGAGGCAAAAAACAAATTGATAGAAACCAGAAGCACCTCCTGATGAGCAACAATACGAACCACCTTACCCAGAGAACTACTTATGGAAGTAGTAGGCCCTCAACACAGATTTATTAGGAGAATTCGAGAACTTGTTTGTTAAAATTCCCTTATTTACAAGCTATGAAGGATGTGCAATCTGTACAAATACTCTTGGGGAATATTGTTCGAGCTGCACTCAAATATCACTCCTACTATACATGTTGTGGAAAATTATCGGACTTTATGATGGGAAAAATCAATTCCGGTGAAATATGGAATCAGGAACTCGATTTTTACGATGCGGATTCAATAGAGTAGATATTTCAAATGTCTTTGGTAGACACAGGTATATTCTGTCTCATCACAGGCTCATGCTGAACAATTCGATTTGAAGCATACACCTACAATATTGGAACTAGCAGATCGATGCAGTCAAACACCATGCCGAAGTTGGAAGATATGACAATTTAAATTGCAGTTACGCATTACCCCATAGATTTCTGCAGTATTACATAAACAAAATTCGGTGGCGGTCATCCCTTGATTTGGGTAGACCATGGCTAACACTATGACCGCGCACCCATTGGGTGTCGCTTAGGAAATATGGATTTAACAAATGGACATAACACTAAGGGTACAGTGTTATATCCTCGACGAAACAAAATCTATAAAGAAACTAGCATGCGGAAAAAGTTGTATCGTGGTAGGTGAAACGGAAGATGAAGAAGTGAGACCGGAGTCCTTCTTTTATTGGACATTCCCTTGGTTGAAAATGGAATGGAAGACGATATAATCACTTCCTTCATGGACTGATCATGTTTTGTTTCGAGAACCAAACAGTGAATCCTAGAATCTATCCTAAGGCTGCCGAGACCTAGGAAACGATGGAAATAGTAGAAGGATTAGAGGAGCCACCTGCTAATACACCCATGAAAGTGACGCTGGTGGAATTAGAACCGAAAAGGAAAGAAAACTTTGAATATTAATCCAAACACAAGTCCGGAAGAAGAAACTTGTGGGTGCGGAAACATGAGGAGCCTTCACATTGTGCGGATACGAAGAGGATCCCTACCAATTTGTGCACCCATAACATATGTATCAAGGAATGTTTTATTCTGTAAGACAACCTCGAGAGGAGAATGAACACCTTTGAAAAATGTTTGACGAAAGAGCTTAACGATACTAGATGTAAGTTTTATGTCTGTCGATAAACCAATGGTCTCACCATTAGTAACTGGTCCCCGAAAAAAGAAGAATGGCAAATGGCGGATTTGCGTAGATTATCGAAGGTTAAATAAGGCGATGCGAAAGACCATTTCGCTTGCCATTTATTGAACAAGTTTTAGACACATTGGCTGGTAAGAAATTTTCTCTTTTTTGGATGGGTTTAGTGGATGCACTTTAGATCATATTTCTCCTGAGACCGAGGACAAGACCACTTTCACATACCCACAGAGACATTTGCATCTGGGGTCCTTCCTTTTGGCACGTAATGCTCATAGCATTAGAAATTAGGAATCTTCTGCGACTTGATAGATGACGAGTGTTAAATCTATATGGATGATTTTACTCCTGTGAGGACTCGTTTTGGACGGGTTGAAAAATTTGGAAAAATTTCTTTCAGAGTCTATACAAGCTCATGTCTCTGCGAGTACGATGAAATGTCACTGATGACGGAAGGGGGAATCATCACGGGACATTTCTCTCAGGTAGAAGGGATCAGATGGGATGCATGGTCTGAAGTAATTTGCACTTCCCAAAACAACACGCCCACAGTCGTAGTTTCATTGGTTGTGGTTATTATAGGCATTTATAGAAAATTTGCAAGTAACTGCCCATTGTTTCAGTACTAACTAACAATTTGAATTTGTTGATGGGATAGTATGGTATCCTTTACAAAAATTAAAATTAGTTGCGATGCTTGATCCTTAGAGGATTGAGACTAAGCATTACCTTTCCACATTCATATGGATGCCTCTCAAAAACATAATTGGTGTATTGGGACAACGAGGATAAATGTATTCTGATCTTGCTGTTAGTAAAAATTTGACCCTCTTTGAATTAAACTACACGTGTTCCGAAAGAGTTCCTACTTCATTATGCCATCGATAAGTTTCGACACTACACATTGGGGTATCTAATTTCATATGCGATCCTTTCGGCCATCGGGTATCTAATGAACAAACATGTTACCACTGGTTGTATGCAGATGATTGTTGCTACATAGGAATTTGATATTACCATAGTAGATAAACAGGAAGAACAATAGCATTGTGATTTTTTATCTCAGGATGAACATGATGGTAAGGATACAAAATTGAAGATAGACTCGAGATGAACATCTTTTTACGGTTTACGCTAACACTGCGTGGTATGCGAATATTGCTAATTATACGCTACGGGTAAAGTGCCTAGTCACTTTTCCCCTATAAGGAGCAAGGAAGATCATTCATTAGAAGTGCCGTTATTCATGGATGGCGGAATGTCTCCCATACGAGGGTTGACCAACGGGTTTGACATTGTGTGGCGAGAAGATGATATTTTTGAGATATTAAAAGATGCATGATGGACCCTATGGAAATTTTAGGATAAAGAGCGGATCATAAATTTTCTGGAAAGCTGGGATATTATTGACCCCTCCATATTTTGTGACATAGGGATTGGCAAAGGTGTAGTAGATATCAACGAATGGGACAACCTAGGAAAGCGAGATGGAAATGCCTCTCGGCCCCGGACGTCACCAGGAATCGTTTGAGAAATGGGCCATTGATGTTGGAGCCATAGCCTTCTCAGCAGAAAGCTTTGTCACAGTGCCATGCGACTGTGTAACTAAATGGGTGGAAAGCTAGGCCGGGTCCAGACGATAGAGAAAGTAGTGAAGATTTTATTTTTGAAAAGTATTTTTCTGATAAGGACTCCGAGAAATTCAACAGAGCCATTAGATCAGTTCACATCTCATATGATAGAAGTTGATGCGGGGAAATATGGGGTCAAACATAAGAGTGACAACCCCCTACTCATCCTAGGCGAATGGACAAGTGAAAAGAACAAGAAAGCAAAATGGCTAAATCTCTTGACAAAGATAGTAGCAATCCTTAAGTGAGTGAGAAAATTCCAGAAGCTTCTGGGCATAGAACAACATGGAGGAATACAACATGGTTTTATCCATTTGAATTAGTCTATGGTAAAATTGCTGTTTCCAATGGAATTTGAAGTTAGTACCTCGAAATGACTTCAAGTAGGCCTAGATATGTCAGAGCTAAAAACATCAGCCAGAACGTTGAACAAGTTGGGCAGATTGAGTAATGCTTGTCAGAAGCAACTTGTTGTTCAAAAAACGGAGAGAATGAAATGGCACGATAAATTATCAAACTAAGGTGTTTCATGTGGGGGATTGGGGCGTTACGTAATGCTAGATTTAAGAAGTTTCAAAGGCAAGCTGTACTGTTGGATGGGTCCATATCAAATGGATAGGTGTTCGACAATGGAATAGTTAAATGAGAGTACAATAGATAAGAACCATACCGTTCTTAGTAAATGGATATAGCCTAAAATTATACACAAGTCAAGCCTCTAAAAATTCCCTTTTTTAAAAATATTTCTCACCATGTACGTTTAATGGTCATTGGAAAAGGGGATACTTACTTGTTCTTTGTCTTTGTAGTAATAACAAAGAAATATGGCGAGGAGAAAAGTAACATGAGTCTTGTCATTTCTGATGTCGTGAAGATATTGCTATAGTTCAGCAGTGTGTCACTAAGTATTACTTACATGCTTTGTTGTTACTTCGTGAATGTTGTTACTGTAAATTCACGTTGCTCAGCCCCGGGTATCGTTGTCCCCTTATTGCTGTGCCTCACATTTGGTGTCGTTATAACATAGTACGTACTCGTGGTCACATATACTACAACTTTTGTTACGTAGTGGTGCCATATAACATATTTGTTGTTACTCTGACAGATGTTGCTATATTGTAACTATTGTTACTTAGGTATTTGTTGTAAATTGCTCATTTAATGCACCTGTTACTATCTGGTGTTACTCTAGTGTTAATGTTGTTGCTACTATAAATTGTTGTTGTTGCTCACTGTGCTATCACTAGTATTGTTGCTATTCCATTAGACATTTCTGTGACTCCTGTAAGGTAGGTCCATGATGTGTCTCACGACGATTTTATGGATTTAATTAAATATTCTAAAGGACATTAAGAAAAACGTGTTGTGGAAAGGCCATCTGTTCAGTTGAGAAACCGTCATAATGAATGACGGTGTGCCTCGGCACTTAATTTTATGACACATGATCTTTACCTAACCAAATATAATGATTTCGGTACTCCCATAATCATACTTTCGATGTGTTGGGATGTTGTTCATACGCGCCCGATTCGTATCGATCACCCTCCCAACCGCTACATTAAATTCCTCGTATCCCATAGTATCACCTTAATGTCTCATCATTTCCGGAAACATACCGAGTATTGTTCATCATTGTTTCCAATTGACTATGACGTTATTTCGGTTCCAACGGTTGGAATATCACTCTGCTGCAATGATAGGTCATTGTGTTGATTCCACCTGTGATAGCGAGTGTCCAGATCTATTCAACATGAACACAAGAATACAAGAATTGAACAATCGAGAGGTGTGGCGGTCTTTGGGAACATGGGATAAGATATTTGTTTAACAAGTTGATAGGGTAGAATGAAGAAATGACGGCGAATTTTCATTGAACTTGGGAGAAGGAGGCTCCTCGAGGTTTGGAATTGAAAGTCCACGTAACAAATGAAATCATTGCGGAAGTCGGTGGGCTTCCTCGAAGTTGAAACGACGTGGTTTTTGAAGTATCCCCTCTTAAATTCCTGAGGTAACTACACAAGAGGGAATGAGTATTGCCCTGGAGAAGGAGTGGTATGATATATGCTACGAGTCCATGGGGAGGACTAGTAGAGTTCATCGTAAAATATATGACGTGCGAGAAGATATACTGTCTTCTAAATACCATCTCGGTATACTAGCTGCCTGGGTGCCATAGGCAAAATATTTTCAATAGATATGCCTATTTTCTGCTAAGGGTCTTCGCCAATGGCATGTTCCGGCTCGAAGTCCTGACAGGACATTCTGACGTTCACCATCACCGAGTTGGTTCATACGACGATGACGGTCTTCGTGCCGAAATCACAAGTTCCATGAAATTTGTTCGGAATTCCACGAGGAAAGGAACAAATAGCGAGATGTTATGGCGCGAGAAGCAGAAGAATCGAAGCTGGGGAAGGTGGGGAGATGATGATTATGTTGACCGAGAGGAGTTGGAAGAGATGGAAATGGAAGAACTTGGAGATAGGCGGTTGAGAAACGGTAGTGTGGAGTCGATGGAAGATGTGGGGGTTGATATAGAAAGGCCCACTAGTACACGGCTGAGAATTTGACAAAACTAGTCACCCATGGAACTAGCGAGCAAGTTTAAAATGGCAACCATGATAGACCCGCAATAATTCATGCGGGCCGACGATCGATATGGTGGCCGGTACTGAGATCTGTTCCACCATGGGCGTGGAGAGGTCGTGACCCTTCGACCATAGAACCCATGGAAGAAGGGGAACAAAGACGAAGGGCCCCGAGCGGGGTAGCCGGGGGACCGGTGAAGAAATACAAGAAGAAACGAGGTGAGGAACGTGGCCGGCCCACGAAACCGGCTGTCAACTTCGAGCCAAATTTTGAGGATTAACACGCACGCAATACGGGACAAGGGTAACTCGTTCCCCATGGCGAGAAAAAAAAGAAAGAATATTTTTTTGTTATGCACGCGTGGAATGTGCAAAGGCCCGACCATATAGGGCGAGCTACACAAGCGGCGAGGCACCTCGGAGTCGAAGGAAGAGAAAGAGATAGATATTTATGAGGTAGAAAGAACGGAAGGATCCCAGCACAATAAGCGAGCATCATAAGAACATCACCGATCCCAGGCATGCACAAAGAATAAATCGCCATTGGCGAAAGGAGGGACCAAGCGAAAGGCAGTCCGATGAATGAGCCAACCACCGACAAGTGAGCGTGAGCAAAATAATTAGAAAAGGTAGAGGAGGAAGGGGCTTGAGCATTGGGCACAACGAGAAGAAGGTTCACGGTTACATCTGTCTTGAAACAGGATACAAGTAATGATTAGCGAGAATGAATAGAGATGTGCTGAGTAGAAAGACACTCAGGTTAAGAAAAAGTATCGGTGGGTTGCAAGGGAGACAATGCGGCTCAAAATGGAGGTAAGGAACTTCGATAAAGAGGGTGCGAAAATAAAGCAGATAAAAGTACAAGTGGCAAGCTAAAAATTCCAAGACCATCGAGGTTGAACGGCTTAAGTACAAGCGATGGCACAACCTCTACTACCACTCAAACGGACGGTCAAAACGTTATTTGGGCTTGAGAATATACCTTAACATCAGAAATGACCTTAGGGAAATATATTGTGGCTCGATACAAAAATGAGATCGACCGAGGAAAGAGCCTCCTGACCAAATTTGGATATGTGGAGTGCATAGATATTGTAAGTTAAGGCATGCGAAACGACGACTTAAAGATGGAACGACTAGAAAATCAAGTGGCGAAGCACGAGCTGATAAGGAGCGGATGTTTGGTACGGTGCAAGTTATAACATCACCCACCTTCTTGTTATTGTTTTGCATGAATGTTTCTTTTGTTTCATGGAAAACGTAAACGAATCTGACGGACAGAAGATGGTGTACAATTCTCCCGAATCTTGGGAATCATGGTAGTCACCAACTCAGCATACGATGTTGAATTTTACGCAGGTATACGTACGGAATGATTTTAACCGGTTCTTTATTTGGGGACATTCATTTAAGGGCTCTCACACTCTTATGCTTTCAATGATTTCATTGGCGAGCTTGTAACACCTTTGAATCCAATCAGGTTACAGCCATTTATAGTAAAGAGAGAACAACGAAGGTCGGTCACAATGTTCAATAAGCATAACACCTTTGGGAATTGAGCAAGAGATAGAATGGTGAGAGGACACAAAGGTGGTGTCTTGATCTTTGTGTCAAGAAACTCACCTCATTTCAGAAAAGAGCCCTTGATTGTCGAGGAGGTGGATGATGTCACCTACGGTACATTCGGGAAAAAGGAACCTTTTGGAGCACCAAATTTTGCAGTGCTCACGGTACCCGGATACCAGCATGTCATCGAGGACATGTGAGGCCTAGTGGATAGAGCTCTTGGTTTTAGGTTTCTGTCCTTTGGTTTCCTATAAACACACTCGGCTGTGATGTTGCAAAGTTGGTGGAAGGAAGTTCTCCTATGAAGGGTTTAAAGTTCCCGAAACGGAAGATGGCCTCGAGAATATGATCTCGCGGGCTTCATGAGCCTACGATCTGCCAAAATCAGGACTTATACAGAGGTAGCGGTACCCTTGGACATGCGAGCTAGTTGGGGGGGAGATGTTGGGTACCAATCTGACCATCTTTCTATCCCTTTTAGCCTTTTTTGTGCTCATTTACCTCTCGTTGTTATGTTAAATCTAAAGGTAAATACCTGACTTGTCAATTGGAATATTTTAATTGACGAAGTAATTTCACGAAGTCTTATCTATTCACGGTGTAAACATATGTTTTTTGACGGTAGCTTGGAACGAGAACCTACGCTTCATCATTTCACAACGGATACGGTAACGACCATTTACTAAGGAGTTACGCAGTGGGTAACGATTCCTAGAACTATTCTTGGACCTTTTTTCTATCTCGAATCTGAATGATAGGTAATCATTCCAGCGTTTATTAAAATGTATGATTTTATGTTTCGAGATCTATTAATCTCCATCATTGTGTATAAAATACGATTGTTCTGTGAATAGGTTCTCCCATAACTATTGTAATCACCTATTACAAATTAAAATATCATCATTTTTCTGCTCCAATGTTCTGTGACTAACGTAGCTTTGATCGGTACAGGCCATGCTCTTGATGGTAAATATTTTGTGTGTATCGATGTGGTTGCTATTTATTTATTTCTTTTAAGATTGTTGAGTTATTGTAGTTAGTTTAATCTCATAGCCATGTTTTGAATCTTAAATGACGAACCCTTGGTCGAAGAACGATTATGTTTCATATATCTTATGTGACTGTGTATGTGAGATACGCACACGGATTGATAATTAATGTCGGATAGGGTGAATAAATCGTTCATACCTGGACACCTTTTATCTAAATAGAAAAAGGTTTCTTTAAGTTCCCGACTAGGTGGTTTTCACATTCTTAAACATTTCCAAGACTCCAACATTTTTGGCGCTAGAAGGAGGACGATAGAATAATGGCATCAAGGTCGCCCCAAAATAAAATTCCATCAAAAGCGTCGATCCACCTCAAAATCTCCTCAACTTCCAAGATCATACAATATCCACTCACCAGATGCGAAGTCAAAACGATCGCAAAAATCTCCTAGTACACTTCCTAAGTCAATTGGTTAAACTATCACATCACCTCTAGTCACATAAATTCAGTATGGTCCAGCATTTGAAAGGATTTATGTTTAGGAGAAAGACTTTGTTCATGTTGAGATTCAACAAGATGGTGATCCTGTGAAAATTAACTTTCTCTGGGACGAATATAAGGCAACTTTTAGGTGGAAGTATATTTTTAGAACGGATGAAAGAAATTATATTTATATATTATGTCTATTTATAGATGGTGAGAAGAAAATTAACACATATTTATAGATGATGTTCTATTTTTAGATGTATGTATGTGAGTTCTATTTATAGATTTCATCTATTTATAGATGCATATGAAGCTATTATTATCTGTAATAATAGTTGGACAATAAATATTAAGCTATTCTCATGGAGCACTTGGAATCGATTAACTGAAGTAGCAAACCGATTGTTTGAAAGAATTCCCGAATCGAAAAGGTTGGTTGGTGGGACATGCATTGGACTTAGTTGTAGCCCAGGTAGTTCGAAGTTCACTCATGGTCAGTGTGTAGTTATGTGAGTTGTAAAGTAGTTTAACAAGTTAAATCAGTTAAACTAGGTTGTCATTCACAGCAATTTGCTAATTGAAGATGGGTAATTAAATACTAAGTAATTCACATGTAGTGATATCACATGCAAGCGAATATTTACTATGTTAACTACATGCATGTCGGTCCGGTGGGGAGCCTGGTTGAGAGGTAGGTGAAAAGGGACGATGTAAACTATCATTTGTGCTATATTGGATTGCCATCTTGCAAATAAACACACGTGGATATGCTCATGAGATTTGTAGTCAAGAGGAGCATGGTTGTAAATTGGTCTTTTTTAATCATCTTGGATTACTTGTGATGAGCATGTTGTTGTGAGGTAGAATTTTTGGCTAAGGCATTTGTCAATTTTTGTAAGACAATGTGAGATGATTGTATGTGTAATAGTCTTTGAGCTCTTGGATTAGAGTTATGTATAGATTATTTCAGTCTATGATATATACATAATATATGATAGTGGGGTTTTTAGCTTTATGCTTTCATTGGCTGTGTGTTATGTGTGAATGATCTTTCTTCATGTGTTTTTAATTGGCGATCATGTTTTAAATTTCCACAATTTTTAGAAGAAGTGATTAATATTCTTTTAATTATTATAATTGTTAGATCAAGAGAAGTCCGGAAATACATAATTGTATTGCGTTCTACATGGTGTCGAACAGAAATATTTCAATTTTTGAAGCGAGCGAGTTTGTTGGTGGAAACAAATTCGAATTTCTTTGCCAGAGAATTTATTCGATCGACAATTGAGTAAACATCGAAATGGTTTAATGGCTTTTAATGATATGTGTAGGCGGCTCATTGTTCCTGGAAGGACGGATGGAGCGGTGGTTCGAATGGCAATGGCTGAAGAATTCACCTTGACGGTGATGATCCTATGCCCACTTGACAGAATGTTTGTTCTTGATGCATGACGAAAAGAAAGTAGCGAAGGCAAGAAGGATTTCTTGGAAGGTGTCATCCCCATTGTCTCAAGCCTTCATGGAAAATCCCTCCATATGCTATGTGGAATGCTTTGATGGATATTTTGAAATCGGCGGTGACCCGCAGAGTGTGTTGAAGATGATGAAGGAGTTAAGGATGGAAAAGAAGCAATATTTCAATGTCTATAAATTTTATCAGAATACAGTATGAGCCAGGTGTGGTGGCATGTTGTTTGTGATGATGATTTGTTGAGCTTGAACTCTCTTGAGACTGAGGTTGTGAGTTGTGAGCCTAATAGCTTGAGCGTGGGATTTAAGACATGTGGTCGGATGCGAAGTGGGAGGTTCGGGTGGAACACCGGAGATGGCTATTCATCAAAGCATGATGATGATTTTTCTTTAGTTGTAAGCGAAGAGAGGAATAATTCATTCAGAATGGAGTTCTGAGAAGCAGAAGTTGGATTTATCCAGAATGTTCATGTGAAAATAATGTCTCATACTAATACCCCAGAAGAAAAAAAATGTTGAAGCTACGGTGGTGGTACATATATGAACAGGCTTGGTTTCTGAACACGCATGTGGTGTGACGTGGGATGGTGTGGTATCATGATAGAGTGGTATTTAGTCACATGACGAATAAGGGCTGTTGACTTGGAGGAGAAATATGTAAATGCATGTAAGTGCGTGAAAATGGATATTGATACGGTGTAGTGACTGGTACCATTACCTATCGAGGAGGGGTTGAGTAACTCATTTCCAATTAAAATATATTGTATATGTTCATTCCCGGAAAAAAAACTTGGTCTTGGTAACAAAAAAAGGCTATGACATTGTTTTAGTGATGGAAAATATTTTCTCGACAAGTAATGGTTAAGCCAAGAGGATAAGGATTCAAGTTAGGTGTCTACAAACAGGTAGATGGTTACACGCCATGATGGGAAAGCGGAAAAGTGGTGAGAAATTTGGGATGAGGCAAATTATGGAATATGCGATTGTTATCCTTGTGGAACCTTGAAAATAATAATGCGACAAATATATTGGACTTGTTAGGAACCTTTCGATTAGATCGGTCACAGCGTTTCACCATGGGGAAGTATGTAAGTTACCCTTTCATGAAAAGAACGTACTTTGGTAATCCTAGAAAGAGTTCACACGGACGTGTGGACCACATTATCACGATTTCTTCAACAACAAAAACAAGGTATTATGTTATTTTTAATAATTAATTTTCTATTAAATGGGGATCTTCTTCCTCTGAGAAGATCAAACATTCTCCCAGTTTTGGGAATTTAAGGCATTGGTGGAGAAAAGTTAGAATCAGGCAGAGCTCTGTGAATATTGGTGGAGAAATACATCTCTAACCAATTAAATAGTCTCTATAACTGAAAATTTTAAAAGTCCTGCATACTCACTTGACAAAATGAGGTCAGAGGAAAAACAGAATGATCGTGGGTGTAGCACAAATGTACAGTGGGAGGCCTATGTTGTTTTGTGGGCGAGAAGCATGCTCTTCCTTGGTTTATGTTAGCGATTTGTGTCTCTTGAGTACTTGTGCATTTTAAACTTTAACTGGTAAGAAAGCTGGATGTTTCTACTTTAATATTTTTGGCTCATTTTAAACATGTTCATGTGACCAAGAACACTGAGAAGATCCTGAGGCCATTTCTTTGAGTTGGATGTTGTTGAGTACATAGAAACACCCCATAAGTATGAGCTAAAAGCAAGCACCACAGCATGCTTGGTACTTTCAGTTAGACGGTACTGTTCATGGACTTGGCTTCACAAGAGAGTGAGGTGGATGAAAACCTATACGGTGTGGTGAAGGGTAAGAATTTAATCATTGTTAACTATGGTGATGATTTAGTAACGATAGTGATGAATGGGCGGAAGTACACTCATGCAAGGAGGATCTCAAATGGATTAGAATGAAGGCTGTGGGTCTCTTGCATTATTTCCTTGGATTGGAAATGTGGTAGCGAGATGGTGAAATTTTTGTGTCTGAAATGTTGAGAGATACTAAGGTAAGTTTCACATGAGTTGCGACCCATGGATTCTCTTCCAGAAGCTGGAGAAAGAGGACACTACATATGGAGGTGTGGGCGGGATGTCATCTGTCATGGGTTAGTGGGTTAGCTAATGTGTTTAGGGAATGTGATGGACACATCGCTGTCTTCGGTGGTGGTAGTGATGGTTAAACCTGCAATCTCCTTTGAAAGGCGGGCAAGCATGTTGTGAGATACTTAGAAGGCTGGCTGATGTGTGGCTTGTGGTACGAATGAACGGATGAGGTGAAGTTGCATGGCTTCACGGATGCGGTTGGTTAGGCATTAGGGCAGGAGAAAACTTTAGTGGAGATGTTTAGTAGGATCCTACGGTTGTTTGGTACAACGGAAACAAAGATACGCGGAACTCGATTAGGTGGAGAGTGGGATACATGGCATCAAGTCAAGATGCCATGTGAGCTATCTTGGATGAGAAAAGATCTTGGTTGGTTTTGTTTGGTTCTTATTTAGGTCTCAGGTAGTTCATTGTGGTAATTTAAATTATCAAACTCAGATTAATCCTATGTTTAACGATAGATATAAAGCATAAAGATATACGGTATATCATGTCGAAAGGTGTGTGTAGCGAAGAATGTTGAATTAGTGCAAAGTATGGAGATCGGGATAAAGATATTCATATAAGCGAGCGCTCACCAAGCAAATTCGAATACACGGGCGGACCGAGGTGAAGGATAATACCTTTCTTGTTGATAGGGGACGGGTGAGATTCAACAATATGAGGATCCTAGTGAAAATTAATGCTACACTGGGATGAACTGTGATTATTTTTGGGTGGAGTACATTTAACGGATGAAAATTCTGTTTATAGATTGTTTATGTGTGTGTTATTAATTATAAGCGATGATGTTCTATTTTAGATGTATGTAGGTATATTTTGGTACATGTTATTTATAGATGCATGTCGAATAATGTAATACGGTTGGATAATAAATATTAATCTATTCTCATGGAGCACTTGGAATCGGGATGGCGGAAAACCGATTGGGCGGAAAATTTTTGAGTTCAAAGGTTGGTTGGTGGGACATGCAAGTGTAATTAGTTGTGATTGATGGAACATGAAAAGGTTGGATATTAGTTGTATGTGAGTTGTAAAGTAGTTTAACTCGGTTAAATACATTATTGATTAATGTGAATTATATTTGAAAGATACACTAGTGATATATCGGTGAATTAAATATTAGGGTAATTACGTAGTGATCTCTGAAAATGGAGATTTATTCTGTTAACTACATGCATGTCAGATCAGTGGAACCCATTTGAAAGTGGGTAAAGAGGACAGTTCAAACTATCAGGTGTAGATTGCACTCTTGCAATCTCAAACACATTGGATATTCTCATGAGTATTTCATAGTCGAGGAGGTCATGGGTTACATGAATTGGTGTTTGTAGTCTTGTCTTGGAATGTCAAATGGTATGAAATTTATTGTGGTAGAAATTTGGCTATTGTCAGTTCTGTGAGAGCAGTGTGAGACGATTTTTATATTGTCTTGAGCTGGGTTAGGTTTTGTGTGAGATTGTTTCATGATCCATGATATACATAATATATGATAGTGGGGTTTTTAGCTTTATTCTTTCTCGATAAAAACATTTGTGTTATGTGTGAATGATCTTTCTTCATGTGTTTGCAATTGGTGATTGTCACTAGAATTTAAATTTTTGTAATCGGTCTGTGTTAGACATGGCATATAATTATTAAATCATGAGAATCTAGGTAATACATTATTGCTTATTAAAAAAATTTCTATGATTCATTCTAAAATATGAGAAGTGTATCTGTATTAAGGAGTTTCTTATGTATTTACCCAATCACGAGTTAAAATATTGGAAATATAACATTAATTTACACCACCCACTGTAGAAGAAAAGTCCTTATCAGGAAAATGGTCTCTAGTGATATTACAACATCTTCCCCACCTCACACATATTCTATCCTTCAAATCCCCTTCTCTACCTTCTTCTTACCATTAGTAAATCCTTCATTCATTCTATCTTCTTCAAACAATTAGTTATATCATTTCGGTGGCACACAAAGAGGGCTACTTCCTCTTCCACTCAATTATCTTTAGCCTCTTAAACATACATCTTCTTCTTCTATTCCTGCATTATAATGGAAAACGGACCTTGGACTAACCCGGGGGGAATTCCAAATGGAACAACCCCTCCATTCTCTCCCTAAACATCCAAAAGTTATGTTTGCAGTATAAATACGATGATTGACTTCTTGATGAACACTCATAATTTTATTAGTCGTCGACCTTGATTTGTATTTAGAATATTGTGTAGTCAGACTTTTATAGGATCCTCCAAGATGATGGTATTTTTTGTTTCTGGGGATCAATATAGTTGGGATACATTCAAGGAACAATTTTTAACAAAATTTGGAGATGATCGAATGACATACAGCAATTAATGATATGTCTAATCTTAAAGTTAATTCAAATGAAAATATATTCAACTCCATATCCAACAAATTATGCAATAAATCACGAGACTTCCCAACTTGGTGATGATGTGAAAATTGAAGGGTATATTTTCCTTCGAATATTGCAATATTTGTTGATAGAGCTAACAATACAACTTTGCTTAACAATGAAGAAATGCTAATACGGTGAGAAAGAGAGAATTCTTGTCTTGGAAAAGAAAAATGCTGCACTTGAAGAAATAAAAAACGAAGGTAACCTTCAAATATGAATCTAGAAATAAATCTCCCAAAGATCTTTGATCTAGAAGGATTATAGAAGGTCAAAAACAATTTCAAATGAGATGGTTGAAATTAAGAAAGCGAAGATGATCGAATATTCAAAAAACATATTATGAGCACATTTTGAAAGCCCAATATTCTCAATCTCAACTTCCTAACATCATATCTAATGATGAATCGGATGTTTGAATATGAGAAAAAAATAAACCTTTTATAGCAAAAGTCACAAGAAGGAAAATTGAACAGAAGTTTTAACAGTTCTTCGGACTGTCATACTACTTGAGAAATGAAGATAAGGCCTAGAAATCAACACGATATATGGGACATATGGATCCCTCACGATCAAATCAAAAATGAAATTCTCTCACTCCTTTTTCTAAGGAAAAAAAAGTACACTTAAGTCTCCTCCTATTTATTTTGATTCGGTTCCATTTCCTTCAAGTTTGTCCCTCTACATATAAAAATCTGTTCAACATACAGAACCTGGAATACAACATAATAAGGATATGAATAAGGTCAAATCCAATATTTCCTTATATGATGTTATAAAATTCAATCAACCCACGAAAATTCCTTCTTAAATAATTAAATGAGTTCCTGCATCATCACGCTATACATCTTGTCAATTCACAATCTTCGAGAAAAGGGTAAGCCTGCGAATGATTCTTCACACAAATTTGACTCTTTTGAGTACAGGCTGGTTGGAGATAGGTAAAAAATTATCATACTCCTCCTTTTCTATATGAAATATTTAATAAAAATTTTCACAATTTCTTCGTAGATTGGGCATCATCCAATATAATGCCATGTTGTTGTCTTAAACGAAATATTACCCCGGAAGTTTGTCATCCATATTGTTGATTTAGATAGAACTAAGTTCAAGTTTTGGGAAGAAATTAATTCGGCATTAAATAGACTATATTAATTAAAAAGTATGTCAAATCATTGATATATTGGTGGCGTGTGTATTCAGAGTTTTATGGTTTGATCCTAAGAAGGATTAGTACGAGAAATTACATAGTTATTTTGATACGGTGGTCACATATGTGGCTTCCTTATAATGTCGTAATCAAATTTGAGTGGAAAGAAAAATACATGAACTTGCTTTGACGAGTCTAGGCAAGAAGATGAACCAATTGTTATTAAAAAAAATATTCATAGCTATTTCTGCGACCCTATTTGGAAATTTCCTCCTTTAAAGAATCTCATTTGTAATTGATTATATAAATTTCCTAAAGTTAGAATTTTCACGAAAGACTCATATAAGTGTATAAATATTATAGATACACCTATAGTTAAAGATTACTTTATTTTGATGGTTTCTAAATCTAATGATGGTGGAGGAGCTAGATTGTTTGATAAGCCTTGATTGGTAAAAAAACCATGCTAGAATGTAGGTTGGAACTTGAATGTAATAATAATATTACGAAATGAAGCATTATTACAAAAAGATACTTGTAAACTATAAGTCTAAATGTGGAAATACCTCAAAATATTTGGTGAGTTGATACTAATGATCAAGCAAGTAAACAACATTCATTGTGTTTATAGTCACCTAAAGCATTATCAATCCACTTGTTCAATCCCTTACTTCACATTCATAGCATTTGGCATTTCTCTAATCCCAAGACTTCAAAATTCCCGGTCATTGACCTTTTGGCTAATGTTGCATCTAAGTATTCCACTAAGGATTTTAGTCTGTTTACCTTGAGTTTATTTTTCACCCCTCTATTCACATGGAAAAAATCACTAATTGGCGTGTGTTCAATGATATAGAATGTCTGAGTTTTCTAGTCTAGGGTCTTGACTGTCAAATCATAGATGAAGATGAACATGTTAATAGGTGAATCAATGGGAAAATTATTTTACAAACACATGATCAAACTTGAGACATATGACTTAAAATATAAGTTTAAAAGAGTTACCAACTAGAAAGTTAAAATTTAAACTTTTGAGATTTAAGTTGGTTAACATGAATTTGATATCAAAAATGCCGAAATATCAATTTGGGCCTTGGACTCTACCCATATGGAGATATTTGTTTATTCATCTATTAAAAAGGTATAAGAATGTATTTCTTGGAACTATGACGATTTGAAAACATGACACATCATCATTCAGCATAATATTCAATATTTAGAAGTGTTAAAAAAATAGCTAATAATCTTAAAAAAATTCATTTGGTCAAAATGATTAATTAAGTTGAATGACTCCTTAAGAGAGCTAAAATCATTTTCTAGTCACACATTCTAAATGGTTCAATTCTTGTACCTATTAGGAAAAATAATAGTGATATTTTTATTTGTATTGACTTTAGAAATTTGGACAGGCATGTTGTTATGGTCTTATCTCACCATTGGAAAAATCATAATCTGATGACAGTTTATGATAATATCACTACTAGATGGATTTGGGATATAATAAAATTCTTACATCTAGAAAGCTGATTAAAACTACATTCGAGAACTAAATGGAGGACTTGTCCATGTCAATTCCTTCGGACTAATAAATTCAAGGGAAACATTCCAAAGTGCTATGAGCATGTCCAGTTCTAATCAACAGAAATTATTTTTTGTATGCTTGGGATGATATCACAATATATTTTAAAAGGAAAAATGCTATTGAGTTTAATGAGATCTTTGAAAAGATATAGTACTGAATCTCTTAAATCCCAAGAAGTCATTTTTTCTCAGTCAGGCATGCAGTTTATTATTATTCCAAATAAGGAATTTGCATAGATCAAAATAATTAAGGAAATTTTAGTGCTTTACCTCATGTTAAATAGCTATTGATATTTCCTTGGGAAAATCAATTTATTCTGGATATTTGTCCATATTTTTTCTTGGGTTTTGCCTTTTAGAATTTGTGATCAAGAAAAATTTCATTTTTCAAATGGGGACACGATGAAAAGGGAATCATTTGAATCAATGGCTTCTATTAATTCTCCCTCTTTGACCATCCTATTTTTCTAATTTCTTTATATACTTTGCTTAGAACTATAAATGGTCTTAACTTCTTCTAGTGATGAAGCTCTTATTTCTTTCTTCAACTCAAATTCTCAAGGAGAAGTGGTTGAATTATTCTAACAGTAGAGAAAAATATTTTACAATTTTCAAGTCTATAAAATTTTATACTTTTTCTTTTGAAAAAATCACACCAGTGGTGTCCCTTTCTAACGATGAATAGTCTGCCCTAAATAGTCGGAGAGAAAAGAGCCATTAGATTAATAAAGAATATGACAATCAAAACTGCTAAAATTTTTTAGAGTTCAGGTTTTTGATTCAGTCACTAGAGGCTTTGATTCATGGCTAATGAAGAATTGAAGTGGCTATCATTCAAATCACGAGGGTATGTCTCACTTATGCAAATCTAGGTATGTGATATGATATTTACTTAAAGAATGGTCATATGTCTGAACTCAGTTATAATAGAAAAATAACGCAATAATAGAAGCTAATCAATATGAACTCATCAATGATGTGTTATTTGGGAAAAATTATGATTAGTTTGTTGAGATGTTTGGAGCACGAAGGTTTGCGGGGAACTACACGATGGGCTGGTAGGGTGGTGGGGGAACATATGTAAATATTGCATGTTGATTATATTGTGAAGGTTTATTCAAGGACACTCACACCTATGTGGGGAAAGGGTAGGTTTTCGTTTGCTTCAAGGAGACGGAAAAGTCAGCAGCATACCTAAGCAAATTAATAGACAATATTTGAAAATGTGGAGATTGGATATAAGAGGTGAGATCATTTCTCACTCATCCAAACAACATAATTTCATCCTAACTACTACAAAATACTTCATAGTGGTGGATAATAACACTAAAAGTGGCCAATTAAAAAATATCATTGAATTCTGTTCAGTCAATTGATCATTATTGGTTTGTCTGCCTCAGCCCTTATTTTTTATAATGCATCTTACGTTTCGAGGTAACAATATAGCTGAATTTTCTCTAAAAAAGAGTATTTAAACTTAAGTATTATTGAAATAATACCCTCAAAAGAAATGGATATGTCATAATCAACTAATATAAAAAACCTCATTAGGATCATCAAGCAGACAATTGATCAAAAAATCAAAATAATTGTTTAAAGCGTTAATATTTGCTTAATAGTTGATGATTATATAATGTATCTACTATAGGTGCTTATCATTTTCACGTAATTATATGGGGAAAGAGTAGTCTTCTCCCTAATCTATCTTCCCTCAATGACCCTAATACTCAGTTGTTCGAATAAACCAACTTCTTCT
This sequence comes from Pinus albicaulis, assembly GCA_034641835.2. NCBI lineage: Eukaryota > Viridiplantae > Streptophyta > Pinopsida > Pinales > Pinaceae > Pinus > Pinus albicaulis. The sequence continues at coordinate 87,212 of JAXQQM020078954.1, forward strand.
TTTTAAAATTAAGAATGTCAAATACTCCGTTAGAAAGAAAAACCCTGATGAGGGTGTGATGCATTTGAATATTTATCTAGAAGGATAATGATGACACCGGTCCGGGGAGAGCATGAGCTGCACAAGTTGGTGCGAGATGATAGCAGAGTGGTCGGTAGGCAGTGTTGAAGGTGTACAGGCTGGTGATATTTTGAATATGGCATCCTTAGGTATGGTTAGCATGTGGAGTGGAGTAAAGTATAAAGAGTTAATAAGCAGCTTTGTTTTCAGTCAAGTCTTATTCCATTGGTGGAGGATCTTGTGCGTGGGAGCGGGGAGCATAGGGCAACAGCATTATAGCGGTCAGTTAATGATAAAGGTGGTGCCTGCTTCTCCTTTCTGTCACGAGATCATGGAGAATGTTAGAAATTTCATTTTTTCATCCTTTAAATGAACAAATCTATGGTAACCGACTATTGTGTTTCCTAGTTTCTGGAGGATTTTTCTTAATTTTATTTGGTTGATAGTGTCAATTTCAATTCTTTCATTAATTCTTGAGCAAGCGAGGATCTGGGTATTGGTTTGTGACATCATTTTTGCATACACCACACAGTGCGTGAAACACCACCCATATCGTGTGACTGGTGGAAAATAAACATGTTAACTCATAGGATATTTTTGTGTTTAATGCTGTTGTTTTAAGCCTGGTGCATGGTGTAGTTTGGGTCACGTCACTTGAAGTTAGTCCGAGTTCTGGAAAAACTAGTGATAAAACACTCCCTGAGGGTATGGTTTGTAATGGTAATAATAGTGTAAATATTGTCATGTTTCATATGTTAAGTATCTGCTGCATACATCACGTTTGTGTATGGTGTTGATTCTGTCAGAACAAGTCTCATGTGAGGTGGAACCTCAATACGAGGAACAATGGTATATTTTTTCTTTCTTGTGGACATAAGTTGATCAGCTCTAATGGCGTGGGAAAAGGTTATCAAAAAGGAAGCATGGATGGGCGCGAGAGGGTAGACAGAAGGGTTCTTAGAAGGAGAAAGGGCCGACCCTCCATCCGAGGTCAAGAAAGGGTCCCCAACCCTGACGAAGCTAAGGAGGCTATCGGGGATGCCGCTAGGGCATGCGCTGCGGGGATATTTCGAGGTCCAAGTCGAGAAAGATAATGCAGTGAGGAAGGAAAAATGTGAAGAAAAAGAAGGAAAGTGGATTTGGACGATGGCTCTGGTTTCTAATACGAAAATACCGGAAGGTAGAGAGTGTCATGTAAAGCATGTCTGTTGGAGGATGAGCTTGTCCCCAGTATGCAAAAAGCCATCATGCATACTTAAATTTTATGTAGGTTGACCTTCTCTTTAGAAATACAAAAATACTTCTGTCTGTGATTAGGGTAAAAAAATAATAATTTTTGTTTGTTATAATTAGACTTGCTCTATCATTTTGTCGATGCGAAATTCCCGGTCCGGTGCAGGGGCCGATGCCTATTGAGTCCTTGAGATATTCATCTTTACTTATTTTTGATGAAGGCCATAGGAATAGATAGATGTAGAATTAGAATGATTTTTTTAAAAATGATTTATACTGTCCCGTCTTATATAACTACTTGTTTGGTAGACTCAAGAATTTTTGGTTACGGTTGGATTATCATGTTAGGAGTGGCCATGTTGGTTTCTCTCGGGCGGGTTAGGCCCTCAAAGAAACTGTTTCTTCATAACTTTGTACCCAGTGAATGAATGAAAAATTTGCTACTCATCTACAAAAAAAATTAGAAGAAGAAAAGACAAATCAAAACAAGTGCATGTCCTTAACGAGTTGTTCAAGTCTTCCTTTGATGCAAGTTGAATTAAACAAAATGGAGATTTAGTCCTCGAAATGAGACAGAGCACGTGAGAAAAAGTAAAACACACTAATTTTAGAATTGTGGCTTGTTCCATTCCATATTTTTGAGTAATTAGTTCCACCAACTTTCATTCTACAATATTTACATTGAAAGAGGAATGCCCTCACATTTAATGGACTAATTATCTAAAAATAATTTTTTTATAGAACATTTATTCTATTGTAAATATAAATAATCATTTGTAAATGTCGATGTCTTTAAGCCTAAATAATGTGATAATACACTATTGTCTTTTCATTGGTATTTATAATCTTATATATGAAGTTTTGAATTTTAAAAAAGTAAGGATTTTTGAAATTTGGTATGGTATCCATCATTAAACCACAGAAATTTTTATCCATTAAGTTGTAGGCTCTTGTAACTTGAAACATTAAAAGCATTTTATCACCTTGATCGGTCGTGAAAGGTTTTATTTTAAGCAAATACTATATTGAAACCTTAGCATGTTTCTTCACTTGTCATCCATTAATCTTAAGGAGTAGATGTAGCTACCCATCCACTAATTTTAGAAGTACAAGTCTTTAATTCAAAAATATGTAAGAAATTTAAAATATAAGAAGATCTCATCATGAGGTAGTTACCATGATCATGGGAAATTAATAATGTTTACATCATCATGATTGGCCACCAAACTAGGATGATGGCTTGTAGTTAGTTACATAACTATAAGACAAAAAGGAGTCTCATCATGAGCTAAGCATTCAACTTTACTACAACCTATAGAATGGAATTATGATTATCTGGCTGCAAACAGGATAGTGGATTTTAAGTAATTTTAAAATAAAATAAAAAGTATAAAAACTTAAAATATCATTACCTCCTAAGTATACTAATATAAGTGGATAGGATACTCATTGTTGGTCAGCGTATTGGGGCTAGACTCCTACTAGCTGACGTTAGCTCTACCTGATAAAAAGTTTATCTAAAACACTAAGTTCAATAATCTCACTGCTTTATCTTTAAAACTAATTATTAGTGGCCTCGGGTAGTTAATATTTTGATTTATAAAAAATTTCCAAAAGTTTATAATAGGAAATGCGTCTTTTTATTCGAGGTAAATGCCTGATAAATTTCAAAATAGTTTTTACTATTCCCAAGTTTTTTCTTTTGATAAGTTTAAATTTCATTATCATTTCCTCTACGATGATAATTGTTTCTTCGATCGATCTCCAATTTTTTGTAGTATCAACGACAACTTCCCATTATGATGACAGTTTAATAAATAATGGGGACACTAAATTTTTATTTGAAATGCTTTGATCGGTAAATGGACATTTTTGCTTTTTGTTCATTTTTAACCAAAAAATAAACCTATCGAACTCAATGTTGAAGCAATGACCCGAAGGTAAAAAAACACTCTTAAAAAATTTTTGTTATGATGCAATCGCTTTTCCATGTACCACACCTCCAAGAAAACACGATATAAATTCCTCGATTAAAAATTTTGGGAAAGGACTAAATGCCTTAAATAATGTAAGAAATGATTCGCGTTTATATTCAATGTCGGTCCCACTATTACGCGTGTCATGTATCACATCAACAATTGATGTAATGCTCCCATTTCTTGCCGTTTCATTGGTATCTTGAGATCATAACTCTCCACATATGCGTATCCTTTTAACATCACTTCTACCGCTCCGAATTATTGCATGCCTTATCGCAAATATTCCATATTATAATCTTATCTTTGAATACAGTATAAAATCTGGAGTAAAATCTCCGGTCGTGTTCTCACCTTTATTTTATAATAGTTATATAAATCAAAGTAATCTATCAATGTGAAACCTCCAATAGATGTTGACTGAAAAAAGTACGTTCATCCGTATATTCCAATGTAATGATTATTATAAAGTCACAAAATTATATGATGGCTGTAATTTGTTGTTGAATGATTTTTTTCATAAAGGCATAGATTTTTATTGTGTGTACCATTTCCATGGCAATTTCTCCAAAATCGTAAATTTTGGTAACCATTCTCTTAATTTGTCACCATTAAAATAATTGTCGCATAAGCCAAATTTACAAAACACCTAAATGAAAAGCAGAATATAAGTGCAAAAACTACCTCCTCCTAATTTAGAAGTTACGGAAATTCTTCCACTATTCTGAGACACTACATACTAGTTGTAAGATAGCTTCTTAGGCTATCTATAAGATGTTTGAAGAGGAGGATCATAGAGTGGTAGAGAGAAAGGATCTGACAGACATTCATCCACTTATTACGAAACTATGGGAGACCAATAGTAACTCTCATCTACATAGGATTTCTTCTAAATAAATATTCTACCTTACAAACATGGTCGAATGGATCATTGCCAACTAAATATTTCGGAGAGAATTTTATGACCTTGGGCAAACAATAATTGGTTCATTCGCGGTATGAAGACTTGAGTAAAAATGTACCGGTGTCGAAATAAAAAATATGTCGACGGTTTGTTTAAAATTTGGTGGAAAATGAAGTCGAGTCCGAACAAATTAGACGTTGGAAAGAATGCCTAATAGCCGGGGGACGAGGACAGAGGTATACTTACTCCTATTTCACTCTTGTGATGGCCTGTTGTTATTCTTTGTAAGTGTGAAGATTGTATGGGTATCCTAATACTGACAATTCTTCGAATTGAATGATTGCCATTGATTGATGTCTCTTTAGATGCTTATATAATGGATTGGGAAACTATTATCAATACTATATGCTGAAATTCACTATTACAGTGCTTGTAGTTTTCTTCAGCTTTACCTTTTTCATGAGTGCTTGGGTGTGGATGTTGCTTTCTTCACTTGATTCCCATCATGGGATGGAACTTCATTCCTTGGGGCCAAATCCTATTCATATTTGTATGATGTTCTTTTGGAATCGTTTAACCACATTTCTACAAAAAATATTGTGGGGTTTATGTTGCAAATGTTTCATTGTTTTGATGAAAAAGCTCCCAGACTTTCCAAAAGAAGTCAACAATGATTTAAAGCTATGGGAAAATGGTTTGAAGAAGAGTATTTTACCTATATTTAGGTATTAAATGATGTGTGTACATTTTCTTTCACTGTATCACAGGTAAGCATAATGAGGAAATTTCTTGTTGTTATTATTGCTAACCAAAGCCTAAAAGAAGTAAGAAATCCATATGTTACTTTTCCTATTCAATGTGGATTTTATTCCTAAACTTCAATCATGTTGACCAAGAATACAATGGTTGAATTTCCCAACTCTCTACGAAAAATAGTTTCCAGTCCAAGTAATGATGCAAAAAATAATTTTCTTGCACGGAGTCCAAGGTAAGGCAATTCATATGAATAGGATGCATTTGATGAGTTTATTTAGACCGAACGGACTTATTCGTAGGTGGAAAAGTTGCGCAATCACTTGATTGGCTCCGGAGAAGAATTGAACGAGGGTTTATACATTACAAAAAAATAAAAGGAGAAGAACCTACCTCTACTGACAGAGATTCCCTCGACAAAATACTATTATGATAAACGCCGAAAATTTTTTCCAACATAAAGTGATATATAGCACAGAGCGGAAAAATCCTCATCATCAACTCATAATGGCAAGAATAACAACGGACATTAGGCTAGATGAAATTTGGAATAAGTTCGATCAAAAATTAAGAATAGAAGAAGATCCTGGGATTCAAAAACTCCATTTTACAATGGAATTGTACCCTAAACCGTGGGAATACCTCACTCACTACGGGAGCACGAAAAAGCATTAAATCCACATTGAATTGGAAATCATATAATTTAACACGGAGTTGTTCTAAAGTTAAAGATATACCCCCTCTTTGGATATGTTTGAGTGAAAGCACGGGGTTGTCATGAGCATGAAAAAGGAGAATGGTAGGAAAGAAGACCTGAAGCTTTAGTCCTGGAAATGTATCTCTTGATATTGTTTGGAAAGAACCAAAAAAAATCCTTAAAGAAGACCTCATAAGGCTATCTTAGTTTGAAAGAGCATATGTCACAACTACAATATATAAATCCTCATAGGTAAAACAAATAGAAAGTTAAAAGAGAAAGGACGAAAAATCTTACAATTGGATGCGAAACTTCAAAATGAAAACAAAGCATTGAACAATGATGGTCCAGGCTAAGGACACCAAGGAGATAACTTTAATGATTTGAAGCTTGATATGAAGTTGACAGGCAGAGAAAAGATACATAGATTCCAAAAAACTTCAACACAAAATGGATAAATTTAAATTTAATCGAAAATATAGTTGGGAAGGAAGCAATAGATATTAACACTCTCCTTGTGCAACAATGAAATATTTTGCCAGGTAATTGATAAATGGTTGTATGCTACAAAGCGATTCACTTGTGAAAAGTGCCATATCAAATGTACGGACTTACTATGATGATATTGAAGAAATGTGGTCATATCTTAGAAATACGATATAAGGGAGGATAATTCTCCCGAAATCGAAAGAATCCCAAAAGGAAATTATTTCGAGAGAATGGGACATCGAGACTCAAACAAGTAGAGATGGTCATCTTTAATGCCACCAAAATATTGTAAACAACCTCACTAAATGTCGATGAAAATATTTTACATACTAATTGAGTCAAGGAATGCCCAGAAGGGTCTGTATAAAGTATTGTAATCAAAGTTGGTCCAAGAAGAAATCTAAAAACATTAAAAAGTTATCAAGATAAATCTAGAAAGTCATTGGCAATACTTGGTTAAACCATACAATCAATGGCTTATGTTGTCGATGTAATACAAATGCCATCACTTTATACCAACACTGCGGTGCGGTTTTTCACGAGACAATGTGAATTAGCTGCTCTCCCCAGTTGAAGTCGATAAATAAATATGGTTGGCTTGTGACGGAAAATGGAAGAACAATCATCCTCTCATTCTTTAGAATCTTGTTACAACAAATCCTATTATTGTCTTTTAGTTTTGTTCATTCTTTAGTTTATTTCAACCACCTTAGCATTTTATGTATTTACTATTATTGTAGTTCAAGTTTAAACTCTAAATCCTTTATGTCGATGAAGGGGGGTTCTAAATTTACGTAAAAGAGAGCTTTAAAATTTTTCACTATTGTAACTCTTGAGTAATGAATGAAAAAGGCGCACCAAAACTTTTTTTCATGAGCGGTGTTAACATATTGGTACTACTATATCTATTGTTATGTTTAAATAAATTAAATATTGTTTTTAGATTGTTTTTCCATTATATATGTGCTTTATGTCTGATGTGTTTTCCTTTATTGATGTGTGGTAACAATCTTGAATATATAAAGATATATTTCACATATAGATGGAATTTCATCAAGTGATATAGTTTTAGTTACATTATCCTCATTCATATCATTTCTTTCACAATTCATATCCATTCATTTATATTTTTCAAAGGCAGATCCCATTATCCCAGTCGGAGCCACCACTCCAAATGAAAAAAGGTTGTGGTTCCACAGTAGGTGGTTTTTCCCTGATGTTGAGCGAGATATTTAGGGCCTTCAACAAACTATAAAAAGAAATTGAAGGAAACAACATCACCTAGAGCATTGATTCAGCAGGATAATTGGAAAAGGTGTTGGGCAATAATTTGTCTGCATTCAGTTTTTCTCTTTGTCACTCATTTGTCTGCTTGCCTGCTATCTGCTACCTCTACCTTGAGGGAAAAGTTATCAAAACCATATAAATCATAAATAAAATTATATTTCATTATCATCTCAAATATATGTATGTTTTATTTATAAAATTGGTTTGATTATACATAAACTTATTGAATCTTGCATATTTTGCGGCTTCCTCTATTATGTAGTTGATTCGAAGGTTCTTTAGGATATCATGTGTTATAAATCAGCCATAGTATGAAATTTATAAATGTATTCAAGTTGTTCTTACTTTTAGATACGGTGGAGGTTCATAGGTTCAACACATCACTCAGTGTGTGTCAAAGGATGACTAGTGCACCTCTAGAAAGCAAAATATCAAGCAAGCCATACCATATCAAGCAGCGATATTTATGAATAGTTGATGAAGGAACAATGAATTAAATTTGATAATGTGTCCTTTCATTCCTTTTCAATAACGAATCATGAAAAGGAATAAGTCTACTAGGATGAATGATTGAGATGTCACTTTAGTTTCTAGTCTATGAGTTAATAGATTCTAGGATCATTTATGTTTATATATATATATATATATAGGAGAGATATATATATCCTTCATCGCAATTAAATGGAAAGTTTGGAAGTTTATTTGGAATTATCAACTATTGTTGTTTTTTCAACTTTATTATGCACTCGAGTATTAATATAAATTATGGTGTTTTGTTAATCTGTAGAAGTGTGAGCTAAGTCATGTTTTTATTTGATTTCTTATGCTTTGTTCCATGCACAAGATTTAGATTGATGTGATGTTTTGATATATGCTTTGTTTTCTTGGCTATATTCATTGTTTCACTCACTTGTTTCTTTTATTTTCCAAAAGTCAAGCACTTGAGTAAAATTAGAAATAACTAAAAATATTCATTTAGTTGCTTTAATTGTAGTCTAGTATTTGTGAATAATTAATAGTCATGAATGGTTCTAATTTGGTATGCACACATCAATAATACCAATATGCTTTGTAAATTCAATTTACTGCCATTTACTTATTTCTATAATAGCATGCCTTTGTTGTTCATTTTCTTTGTTAGAAATAGAAAGTTACAATGCTTTCCTAGAATAGAGTTTTGTTTCTTTCTGAATAATTAGTTACTGCTTAGAATAAAGTTTATTTCATGTTTAATTGAATATATTTGTTTTCATGTTCAATAAGAAATAGAATTAGACTGTGTCGGATAATTTAAAAATGCCATAATATGAAATTAGGAAAATTAGCATTGTCATTTCATTCAATGAATTAGGATTTACCTTACAAGTTCGGGGTGATATTTGTGAATATTTCCTTTTGAGAAAGAATATGTGTGTGAGTGCTCATTTTGGATATTTTTCATGAATAAGTTTCATTTTAGTTTTTGCAATCATTTCCTTTTTTATTCAGTCAATTTCCTAACATATATTGTGCAGTGTGTGAACATGATTCGATAATTTAATAATAAATAATTTAACTAAAAATTAAATTGCCCAACATTTTTGTGTGTTGTGAAGTATACATGAATTTATTTTAATTTAAGATGTATTTCTATTTTAACTCTATTTAGGAGAAAGAGTGTTAAGATGATAGTGAAACCATAAATTGTGAGTTCTTTTTCTTTTAAGATTTGTTGCAATTGCATCTCGTAGTTGCATTCATTCTTTGATGCATAGTTAAAATCTCATATTAAAATAATTTAGGATCCACGTATAGATAATGAGATTCTAGTAGTATATTAATTAGAGGACATAGTTTAATTGTCCATCATGACCACACTAGACCACATGGTATTATAAGAGCAACATCACCCTCCATCTCACATATTCCATATTTTTTGGTATAAATTCTTGAGGTACATAGATCCAACTTCATCTCATGACATTGGTAGAAGAACCTACATATACAACCAAAGTATTTATCTTCCTTTCTTCAACGATGAAACAACTAATTGAATGACAAGGTTAGAAGTACAATGAGAAGGAAAGTAGAGGAAGATCCTAAAGAACCATTAATAAAGGAACCGGAGAAGATAATCTGGTTGAAGAACCTTACATAAGCTCGAAGAATCCCAACAAACGATAGAATGAGAAGGAGGTTCATAATGGAGAAGAAAGACCTCGTTGGTGGAGGAGGAGGTAGAATAACTCACGAAGGTGGTAGAGGAAGTCAGTAGAGGTGGTCGGTGGAAAAAGAGGAAGAGGAAATGATGGATATATTATCATCGAAGAAGAATATAATTTTGGATTTCATATTCAAGATATTGATATAGTAACTACTATGAAGAATATTTTTCCATTTATTATTTCACAATTTTAATTGTAGTTAGGGGATCCAGAACCTTTCTCTTTGAATTTTAAGTATTATGTAGATCTTGTAGTTATTTTCTTGATACCAATTTTAAATTGTTTCTAACCATTAAAATATAAAGACTCAAATGGTTTATGGGTTTAAGAACTAATTCTAAGGACATGGGATATTGCAATATGTAAAGAAATATAAGGATTATTGCATACATCATGACCTTATAGAATAAGTTTTTAAAATGATAAATAAGATGAAAGCCTTGAAGATTTAGTGGAGAGATATTTACATATAATGTTAAAAGAGCTAAATTTCATGATTTAGGAGCAGATACATTAAAAAATATATTACTAAGATATGTAAGGGATGAAGGAGATTTGCTATTAAACTAATAGGTAAAGGTGACATGTATCCATTCTTTTAAGAGATTTTTGAAGTGTGCAAACTTATTTCAATAGGAAAATCAAAAATATATAAAGAGTCTAAGAAGATTCGGTCATGGCCAAAGTAAGTAAATTTGCATCGGGAACGGTAACTCGAGAAAAACTTTGGAAATTGCAAAGATTGCAAAAATAATTATTCTTTGTATTATTAGTGAAGAATTGATATCATAGTACGCAACTGAAAAAAAATTTGAAAATTCTACCTGTGTTATGCTGTCCTAGATTTAGATTGCATATGAGAATGTCCTCTTGATAGTATTGAAAGTTGTGTTATCTATGCACGGACTCATACTACAAAGGATTTCCTTTCAATACCAAGTTAGAGCTATTTACAAAGAAAGATTTGGGACAAAGTAACACTGTAACTTTGTTATGTTACTCCTAGAAAAACTTGGCAGTCATGTCAAACATGTATGGCACAATATCCTAATGTGAAATTTCAATATTATGCACAACCTCAAAGTAATTGAAACACACCCCTACCATGGAAAACTTGGCCAACTCAACCTCAAAATTCATCTTGGCCACAAGGGTGGAAAGGTCCCTATGGTATAATTCCTCAAAATTTTCCATCAATATCAACCTTGGTATTATTCTCCACCCCAACCCCCACAACCTGTCCAAACTCAATTCCAACCTCAATTGACTACAATTCAACCCATTCCATTACCATCCACCTCATTTCCTCAAATACCAAATCACTTACACCATAACCACTCCCAGTCAATAATAAAACACCTACGGCAACCCTTCTGATATGAGGTCCAGAATTTTCTCTCAACTTACATGATAATATAGATTTAAATGATGTCCAACTTAGACTGATGGCGTTTCCATCAACAACTCTTGTTGTAATTCAAGAATATAAAGACGATAACACTCAAAAGGGATGAAAATACGAATAGGAAAAGACTCCTCAAAAGGAATAATTCCTACTGGAAATATGTAAACGAAATAAGACCAATCTCTAATCCTATTTGAGCAACCCTCTATTTATTTACAAAATCCCCCTTTTCTAGAGAGATTAAAATTTGATAAAGGTGTAGAGAAGAAAATAGTTTTACTTGATTACAAAATGTCAGATGAGTTGAAAATATTTGCATCAAAATCCTTTTTCTTCAAGTTATAAAGGAAATCTGTATCTTTGAAAAAAAACAATAAAGGAGTTGTGTATTAGAAAACCTAGAATAAAAATAAAATAAATACAAAAAGTGCAACTTATAGGAAAAATTGTAGATATTATGATGGGAAAACCAACAATTGAAAAATACTCAGATCCAGGCAGACCCATTGTAAATATTCACATCAATGATATCAAAATTCCAAACACATTGATTGACCTAGGTGCAACTACAATTATAATGAAAAAGGACACTATGGATAAATTAAAATTATTGTCTGAATACTCCTACTCTATTGCAATTAGTAGGCATAATTGTTAACAAACGAAGGTGTATTTGTAATATGTATCAATATCCCTATATTAATGGGATTATCTTGTTTATTTCATGATTATATAACTCCCAAAACTAATCTAGGATGGCATCCATTGATTCTTGGTAGGCCATGGTTAGCCACTGTCGATGCATTTATAAGTTGTAGGTATGGTGATATGTTTATTTTTTATGGAAATACCACTAAACTATTCACATTATACCCACTCAAAAGAGAAATAATTGAAATAGAGAATGAAGAATGGAATGAAGATGATGAGGACTCAGGAGGTTTTTGAAGATATTAACCTAGTTCTAACTATCTCACAAAATGATGAGGAAGATTAGTTAATAAATCTAATGAATAATCATGAATTTTCTTCATATTGTGAAAAAAATTATTTTGTGCACAAGTTAGAACAGAGTTTTCAAGAAGAATGTAGTATTGAATACTTTTCATCTTGAAAATACAAAATATCATTAAAATCAATGGAAAATTTTGGAAATTCTCTCGTATAAATTCATCTAGGAAAAAAACATTAAATATCAACAATAACTTAGAGGAATTTCAAAATAAAAAATTGATTAAGATGTTGAAAAAACAATCCTTTTCATTTGCATGGGAATATAATGACATGAAGGGAATCAATCCAAATACATGTATGCATCATATTTATATACAAGAGAATGCCAGGCTTATAATACAACCCCAGGGAAGGATGAATCCTAATCTGAGGGAGATTATTAAAGAAGGGTTACATAAATTGCTCAATGTGAATTTTATTTATCCAATTTCATATAGCCAATGGGTTTCACCCTTGGTTATTGTGCCTAAAAAAATAGAAAGTGCAGAGTATGCATAGATTATCGAGAAATGAATAAAGCTACTTTGAAAGATCATTTCCCATTAAATTTTGTTGATAGAGTATAAGATACACTATTAGGAAAGAAATATTTATCTTTTCTTGATTGTTTCAACAGATATAATTAGATTCAACTTGCATATGAAAATCAATATAAGACAAATTTTACATGTCCATTGGTTACATATGCTTATAGGGTACTTCCCTTTGGTTTATGTTATGCACCTTCTACATTTCAAAGAGCAATATTAGGTATCTTTTGTGACTTTATCCATGATTGTAGAAGTTTATATGGATGATTTCATTGTTTATGGGAATAATTTTGAATAATTTATGGAAAAATTGGAAAAATTCCTTATTAGATGTAAAGAAGTTGATCCTTTATTAATTCGTGAAAAAAAAATTATGATGTTTAACAAATACTTTTTTTGGGTCATAATATTTCAGGCGTTAGAATCAAAGTGGATTTATCAAACGTTGAAGACTTCCAAAATTTTAGTACCAACATTTCAAAGGGATGTTCGAAGTTTAATTGGATTCATAGGATACAACAGAAGGTTTATACTAAAAAATTCACAAAGCTTGCTTCACCACTTTTCAAATTACTCACTAAATATTGTGAATTTCATTGGAATTATGATTTTCAAAAATATTTTCAATTGTTGAAACATAAAATTTATGAAGCACCAATTTTAAGAGGGCCAAATTGGTCCCTTCCATTTCACATTTCTACTGATGCTTCAGATACAGCCTTAGGGTATTTGTTAGGAAAAAATACTTAACTGCTTATGCTATATACTTATAAATGAGGTTCTATTTTTAGATGCATGTGTGAAGTCTATTTATAGTTCGCATGTCTAAAAATAGAATGCATGTCGATTATTATTATCTCTTAATAATAATTGGACAATAAATATTAATCTATTCTCTTGAAGCACTTGATTTCAGTTAACTGCTGTGGAAAAACCGTTAGCTGAAGGAATTTCGAGTTCTGAGGTTGGTTGGTGGGACATGCAAGTGGACTTAGTTGTAACTGAGTGATTCAAAGTTGTAACAGAGTTAGATGTGTAGTTATGTGAGTTGTAAAGTAGTTTAACTCAGTTAAGTGAGTTAAACTCAGTTGTGCTAGTTGTAAATAGTTGTAACTAAAGATACACTAGTGAGATATCAGTGAATTAAATATTAAATTAATTCACATGGAGTGATCTCACATGCAACTGAAGATTTACTATTGTAGCATGCATGTCGGATCCGGTGGAGACCAATTGAGGGATGGAATGAGGAAGGGAGTTTGACTATCAGGTGTGACATTGAGTAGGTGCACTCATGCAACCACACTGATTAGAGATGCCAACGGGGATTGCGTGAGCATCAAGGCAGGGAAGGATCTCATTCATTCATTTTTGAATGAGATAAGTCATTCTTGCGGACAAGACAGACCTCCCAAGTGTCCTACAGATAGCTAGCAACAAACAGACAAACAAAAACTATTTTCTCTAGATAATATTTGATTCATCAATTAGCTACAATAGGGGTTTTGAAGACCTATCTGTAGTCCAGCCTTATTTGTAATAATCTTCTTTCCAGTTTCTTGAAAGAGTCGTCTTCAAAGATCTGCAATCACAAACATGGAAAAAATCAATAGCACCTCCATAGGATAAACTAATTCACGAATTATATATCTATCAAGATGATCAAGGAATTCAAGAAATAAGCTAATGAATTAAATAACTCATTGATAAAAAATGATAAACAAGCTACTTAATTAAAGAACTCATTTAGAAAATGGTATTCATTCGTATTATCTTTGATGAAGAAAGAGCCTTACAACCGTGTCTGCCTTGATGTCGTACAGGCCTTCTTGGGGTCTGGAACAGGCGTTTCATTTACTTTTACAAGTTTTGCACTCTCTCAACTAAAATTCACATGGGTGTGTAATCATTCCCACATAATTATTAGTTAAGAGGAGTCTCTACAGCATTTCTCCTCAAAAATTATCAAAGTCTAACTCCCTTCAATCTCAGTCAATACCCTTGAAACTGAACCAAAGCTTCAATTTATAGGAGAAGAGAAGAGGTTGCAGCTCCACATAAGAGGGGATAGGATCCTCTTTTGAAGGGATTGAGCTCCATAAACGAAGGGGTAGGCTCCCATAATGGAGGAATGAACATACATGATAGGAGCGAACCTTCGACCGGATAATTGCTTCTAGAAGCTTCTAGATTTGACTGTTGGGCTTCTAAATGTTACTTTCCGCCTTCATTTTACCTTTTACTGGGGTCTGTAGTTTTAATACACAAAACGTGCAGTAGGTACCACAGTTTTCCTTTACAAAAGGTGTGGTACCATAGGAAATGTTAAGAGAAAGTGCGGTACAAGTGTTTTTAAGACTTTTATGAGCTTTTCTCTCAATTTCAAGGCTTGATTTTGGGAACTTTGATGTTGTAGACTTATAAGGGAGTAATATATGATTAATGATGAACCCATATAGACACAAAAATGTCATGGTGACAAATTTCAGTGTAACAGATTGCCCCCTAAAGCACGAAGTCTGAGATAATTCGAAGAGTGAAGTGCTTTATCATTTCAAGGATTAGCCTGTGGACACCCCAGTCAGAATCCTGTAAAAAAATTCAATGCAAAACATATATATATATCATCACTGAGGTAGGCATTCCCATTCTCAGATCAAAAACTAACTAAACTTGTTCTGATACAGA
Source organism: Pinus albicaulis (assembly GCA_034641835.2). Taxonomy (NCBI): domain Eukaryota; kingdom Viridiplantae; phylum Streptophyta; class Pinopsida; order Pinales; family Pinaceae; genus Pinus; species Pinus albicaulis. The sequence goes on from JAXQQM020078954.1 coordinate 102,452, forward strand.
AATGATTTTAATATTACATCAATAGTGTAGACAGAGTATGGACGCAACCATCTGTAATGAATAGTCTACTGCATAATGAATAATAAAACTCCTCGCAGCCTGGATGGTGGAAACTAGATACAGGGTCTTGATTTCTGCTTCCCGAACTAGTACGATTCTATCCATGCGATTAAATGTGTTGAATTCAAACATGGTATAACCCACTTGATTACCAATCAATGATGTGAACTATTAACAAGTGTTAGAGAAACCACCAATAATGATAATGGATCTCAAAGTATTCAGTACAATCCATGAAATGTGAATAAGTGATCTGAAGTCGAACATTTCACGGAATCGTTCGATCGAAGGTCAATGATGCAACCTGTCGTCGAAGGCGAGAAACCTGCCATTAAGGCATGTAGATTCCAAGGTACTGATGGATTCCAGATCAACTTCCTAGATGATGAGCTGTCATTGATAGAAAGTGATCCGTCATAAGCAAGCTCACGACATGAAACCATAGATCAAGTTTTGAAGAAATTTTATTTGTAAGGACTGACTCAGGGATGGTCAACGCAAATGGAGACAAATGTTTGCAGATGAATGGTTTGTTTGATTGTCCTCTTGAACACATAATGACACTGCAGATGGTTTGGTAACAATTTCCCTAAGTTAATACCCAGAAACTGGCTGAAGACCTTCAATGTGGTTTGATTAACTGATAGGCAAAGGATTTTCCCAACCTAGGTAGAAGTGTGACAAAAAGTGTCTTGTTCAAGAGTGGTATACTACTTTTAAATCAAAGTGTAACAAATGGATTCATTTTTTCTCTTTTTCCCCCACCATTTCTGGCAAGTACCTCTTTATTTTTAACAAGCTTGAGGAGGATAACATTTGCTTGTTTATAAGCTTATCCTTCGGATGAGTCCAACTTAGTTTAAAATTGAACCCTAAGAAGGAGTGGTTTGTTCCTGTTTGTAATCGACAGGTCCTTTACAGTTAAATTTTAACGAGCCCAGTATAGGAGAAACTTGGTGTTTTTCAATTTTTGGGAGTCAGAAGAAAAACTTAAGGAAACTCCGTGGGTGTAATTTTTCATAAATTAGGTCTCTCAAGCCCAAAAAAGGATAAAATAATACAAGAGAGAACTCTATTGACCATGATTAGTCAATGTATACCTTTTTCGTAAATAGTCCATTTCAGTCCGGAAAAGGGGTAAACTTATATTGAAGGGACGACTGTTCATTTTCTTTAACAAGTTTGAATAGACAAGTACTCGGCAATATTTTCATATTTAAAGAGTTTGAAAAGGGATTAAAAGAGAACTCAAGATTTCGCTTTTTCGTAAGTTTTAATGAGTTCGAAAAAGTGATAAAAATGTACTTATGGTTTTCGTTTTTTCGTAAGTTTTAACGAGTTCGAAAAAGGGATAAAAATGTACTCATATGGTCGAATTTCAATTTAATTAACAAGCAGGAAAAGACGGAAATAACTCGGCATTTTCATGTATGTTTTACGAACATGAAAATAATAGCAAAAGAACCTCGGGATTTTCATGAGTTTAACGAGTCTTGAAAATAATAACTGAAATGGACTCGAGATAGGTTTCATTTTTACACAAGCTTGAAACAAAGAAAAATTTGCTTGAGATAGGTTTTAATGCCCCCCAAGCGTAACTTGCTAGAGCGCATGCCCCCCAAGCTTCATTTCATCCAACTAAGTAGACTACTGGTTACTAATAGCTGGATGGAATGAAGGTGCATATATGAGATCAGATGAAAGACTCGACTCAATTAGGAGAGGATTTGTTTCATTTTTTAACGAGCTTGACACAGGAAAAGAACTATGCTCATGGAACCTTGTTTCATTTTTTAACAAGCTTAACACAAGAAAAGGAACTATGCTCATGGAATCTATCAATCTAGTATCTACAATCTACCTACATAACCTACTGATTCATTTTTTAACAAGGTTGACACAGTAAAAGGAAATTTTCTATTTAATCACTGATTCATTTTTTAACGAGGTTGACACAGTAGAAGGAACTTTCCTCTCGGTATCTATCAATCTACTCTCTACAATCTACCTACATAACCTATTGATTCATTTTTTAATGAGGTTGATATAGGAAAATAATTGTCCTCATCAGACTTGTTTCATTTTTTAACGAGGTTGACACAGTAAAAGGAACTCTCCTCACCATAATTGTTTCATTTTTTAACGAGGTTGACACAGTAATAGGAACTATCCTCGCATATCTGTTTCATTTTTTAGCGAGGTTGACACAGTAAAAGGAACTCTCCTCACCAGACTTGTTTCATTTTTAACGAGGTCGACACAGTAACAGGAACTATCCTCGCAAGACTTCTTGATCATGGCTTCCAAATAGAAGAAACACATGTCAAGGGACGCACCTCGATCATGGCTTCCAAAAGGTCTTCATCAGATGGAAGAACAATTCTCTGGAAATAACACATGTCGAGGGACTCAAAAGGGATAGGAACATCACATTCAAATAATCCCATATATTTTTCCATGTCAATTACCGGATCTAAGTTAAAGGAAGTCGAGCAAACAGTGAGAGGCTCACTTACATCAGTAACTGAAAACATGGGACTAGTTGCCACATAATTAACCCGTGGCGAGGTAGATACCACTTTAGTATAAGGAACATTTAGGGGTGTCGGATTATTGGTAGTCAAATCAAGACTAGTGAATGAAAGTTGGTCAACAGTCACAATGTTTCCATTGTGAGGGAAAGACATCACGCGAAAGAGTGTTGATACGATAGCTTTCATTGCATAGACATAGTCTCGCCCAAGGAGTAAATTGAAATACAAAGGGAATCGAACTACCACAAGATCAATACAGATTGTTTTACTTCCAAAGTAATAGAAAACTTAGGAAGGATCCCTAAAGGTTCACTAATGGTTCTATTAAAAGCTTTAAGATTCTGCGTAACAGACACAAGCTGAGGGGAACCTAAAGCTTTCCAAGCAGTTGAGGATAAAATACTAACAGAAGCACCTTCATCTACATGTGTGCGACACACATTCTTACGACAAGCCTGAAAAATTATTTGGAAAGGGATGGAAGAAGGAAGACGAGGTTCTGTCAGTCTATTCCAATCAAAGGAAAATACCTCAGTACTTGGAGGGGGTTCTGTAGAAACAGGTGAAATTCCCCTTGGCATAGAAGAATCTGATGTAACAAGAATAACTTGAGCGGTATGAAGTTCACTCTCTATAGGGAGAACGGGATCGACCGAATGTGAAATTGAGTCGACCACTTGATCAACTAAAGGATCATCAACTTGAGTGATAGGAGTTTCACTCTCCAATGGAAGAGTGGGATTGACTGGACTTGGAATTAGATCAATCACTCCGTCAGTTGATGGTAGGTTGGGAGAAAGTTTAGGGTAACCAATTGGAAGTTCTTGTTGTGGAACAGTAAGGTTTTCCAACAATTTTGAGGCTTCATCCATGTGAGGGAAAATGTGATTTTGATGACTCCCTTTGCATAACCTACAAGGAAACCTAGCTTTACCCTTTTTCCCAGGAACCTGACTATCACTGGTTTATGGATCAACGGTAAGTTGATGAGATTTTTCTAACCATACTTCCAAGACCTTTGGAATACCAAGACAATTGATAAGGAAGTGGTCACCCTTACAAAGCTTGCAAGGGAATTTGGGTTTACGGTGCATGTTGGAGGTTTCCTCAACATTACTAACACTTACAACCATGGTTGGTTGGTTGACTTATTTCTTATCTTGCTTCTTCTTCTTCTTCCCTTTCTTCTTCTTCTTAGTCACCTGGTTACTAGCGTCAATGCTTTTACCAAGTGAAGAGGAAGAAAGGGAGGAAGACATATAAGGCGAAGAAGGTAAAGGGTCAACAGAAGGTTGGTGATGTTGAGATGGTGAACTCTGTTGAGGTGAAGCATTCGGTTGAGGTGGAACAATTTGAGTATTCGGGGCCAACGAAGTTGAAAATAACCATATCGATAAACCTACTATAAATCCAGGTAATGAAAATGTAGCCATATAAGGAGGACCAACATTTCAAAAGCAAGGAAAAGTACAAGGATTATCGTTAAGAGAGGTTTCTTGGTTGGTAAATTTCAGAACAGTTGCCATTAGATTCAACTTCAGTGAATTTTATTAACAATTTAAAACTAAGATTAACAATTCACAATTCACACCTAACAATTAAAATCCACAAATCACACCTATGGTCTCTAAAAGTAAAAACAAACAAATGAACATGCGCTATCAAATATAGGAGTCAAAACACACACAAACAGTAGATTCCCGCACTAAAAACACTATTTGGTGATGAAATCCAACATCGTAGTATTTTAATGTAGAAATGACGGTTGGAACAGTTACCCTGACAACCTACTTAATGAAACAAACCAGTGGAAGTTTCTCCACTTAAACCATCTCGAGTGAAGCTAACCCTCCGGAGAGTCCAAGTGAGTCTAGCCGACGTCTGCTCCAGGTACATTGGGATCTTCCCTCCACCGTCACCTTGGGAAATAATCCTAAAGTTTATGGCCACTAAGGTCACCAACAGGAACAAATATACCTGGGGGAATAGTCTACGATCCAATACACACGCAAGGGTAAAGTAACAAAGCTCAATCCCCTTGAAGGCTCCTTGACATAATCCAAGTTTTACCGACAAGTGACACTAGGCTCTTCGACAATGGTTAATCCAAGGTTTACCGTTGTTAATACGTGTATATCTTCTATCATTCCCAATGAGGAAGGATTTATTACCTCACTGGTTCAGATATGATCTCGTGCTTGACTCCTTGGGGACGAGCTTCCCAGAGCATACATGCAACAATTGGAATTTTTCCTACCGCAAGATCGACTACTTGTTTGTTTTAACTGTCTTGGAGAGTTAACTAAAACCTATTCCAAGACACTAATCCTGAGCTAGATTGGTGGAAAGAGCCCTAAAAATGTAAAAATTACTAGATGAATTTTATTAAGCGTTGTGTTATTTAGGCTGTTATTACTCAAAGGGTAAATGGATATGAAACCAATGGTGTAATGACCTAATCCAAAACTGAATGCAATCGAATATGATAATGTAATATTTTCAATTCGATGAATCCTAACTAAAGTAAGGAGAGAGTTTCCATTCACTTCCAAAAATGCAAAAATTGATCAATAAGAGAAAATATAACAAATTCTCTAATGCACTAATTTCATCAAGAAAAACTAATGCTAATCAATTCCATATTTTTTTAATTTTGTGTTTTTAAAACAAGCATAAAAACATGTAAAATTAAAATTAAAGAAACTGATCTAAATCTATGATTGATTTTTTAGAATGTAAACTATGCAGTTGTAATCTATGCACAATTCACTTGAAAAGTATGCAAATGTAATCTATGCACATTTTTCATTCATATTCTGAAAATGAGAATTTTAATTATGCAAATGTGATCTATGCAAAAGAATTCTCAAACACAAGATGATTCTAATGTAATCTAAGAACCAATCAAGTGTAAGTAAAGAAAATTGGGTGAGAGTTCCAAAGGTCAAAAAATAAAAACACTCAAAGGCGATTAAGACTCGGGCACAATATAGCCCCCCACCCCGGCAAATGAGGGGGAAATTTTTTTGCAAAAACAAAAGAAAAAAGATGCAAAATTGTTAAGAGACCGAGACGAACCTCGAAGTAATGACCAAAGGAAATAAAATTAAGTATTTATCCAAAAAAAGAAACTCAAAACACCCAATTAACTTGATAGAGACTGATGAGATTGTAAAGAAATTGCTGAAAAGAAATTCACACAAGGATTTTGACAAAAAATACAAGTCTGGGTATATACTGAGAATCTAACAAACTGATCCAGAAAAGAGAGTTTTAAGGTTTTTCTAAAAAATTTCACAGGGTCCGTAGGTTTCAGTGTAAAAAGGTGCGGTCCTACACTGTTTATACAAGAAAAGAGCGAAGATGCCCGCACTGTTTCTAAAAGAAAAGGGCGGATACCAGAAAACTAAAAGAAAAATAAAAAAACTCTAAAACATTTGTCAGGGATTCTACAGGGAAAAACTACCCAAGCCAGTATTCAAAATTACAAGTCAAAAATAAAATAAATCAAAGTTCAAGATCCATTCCCTAGTGGAGTCGCCATTTTGTTGGATGGATAAGTCGTTCTTGCAGACAAGACATGCCTCCCAAGTGTCCTATGGACAGCTAGCAACAAACAGCCAAACAAAAACTATTTTCTCTAGATAATATTCGATTCAGAATTAGCTACAATAGAGGTTTTGAAGACCTACTTGTAGTCCAGCGCTATTCATAATTATCTTCTTTCCAGTTGCTTGAAAGAGTCGTCTTCAAAGATCTGCAATCACAAACATGGAAAAAATCAATAGCACCTGCATAATATAAACTAATTCATGAGATATATATTTATCAAGATGATCAAGGAATTCAAGAAATAAGCTAATTAATTAAATAACTCATTGATAAAACATGATAAACAAGTTACTTAATTAAAGAATTCATTGAGAAAATGGTATTCATTTGTATTATCTTTGATGAAGAAAGAGCCTTACAACCGTGTCCGCCTTGATGTCGTATAGGCCTTCTTGGGGTCCGGAACAGGTGTTTCCTTTACTCTGACAAGGCTTTGCACTCTCTCAGCTAAAATGCACATGGGTGTGTAATCATTCCCACACAATGATCAGTTAATAGATTCTGATTCTCTACAACATTTCTCCTCAAAAAATCTCAAAGTCTAACTCCCTTCAATCTCAGTTAGTACCCTTGAAACTAAACCAAAGCTTAAATTTATATGAAAAGAGAAGAGGTTGCAGCTCCACATAAGAGGGGATAGAATCCTCTTTGGAAGGGATTTAGCTCCATAAACCAAGGGGTAGGCTCCCATAATGGAGGAATGAACATACATGATAGGAGCGAACCTTCGACCAGATAATTGCTTCTAGAAGCTTCCAGATTTGACTGCTGGGCTTCTAAATGTTACTTTTTTGCCTTCATTTTACCTTTTACAGGGGTCCACAGTTTTAATACACAAAACGTGTGGTAGGTACCACATTTTTCCTTTACAAAAGTTGCGGTATCGTAGGCAATGTTAAGAGAAAGTGCGGTACAAGTGTTTTTAAGACTTTTATGAGCTTTTCTCTCAATTTCAAGGCTTGATTTTGGGAACTTTGATGTTGTAGACTTCTAAGGGAGTAATATATGAGTAATTATGAACCCATATAGACACTAAAACGTCATGGTGAAAAATTTCAGTGTAACATTCATGGATTGTGATCAGTAGGGATTGTATAGTGGAGGCAGGTTGTCAAGAGGTAGTAAATTGGCGCATGTATTTTCCAATTTTTGTATGATAGTATGAGACGATTGTAAATTGTACTGAGAGCTCTTGGATTAGATTTTTGTATGATATTTTTTCATGATCCATGATATATACATAATATATGATAGTGGGGTTTTTATCTTTATGCTTTCCTGGTAAAAACATTTGTGTTATGTGTGATTGATATTTCTTCATGTGTTTGCAATTGGCGATTAAATTTCAGCAAAGATTTTAGTTGAAGGATTATGTATTTAACAGTTGCATATAATTATTAGATCAGGAGAATCCGGGCAATACATAATTTTATTAAAATTTCTACATGGAATCAGAGAAAAGAAGATTGCAATATTGAAGCAGTAGCTGAGTTTGTTGGTGGAAACAATTCGAATTTGCTATAAACATTTCTTGGTGCGACAATTGAGTAAACATTGAAATGGATTTAAATGGTTTGCAGCTAGAGTACGTACTCGAGGGTAGCTTGAAATTCATTGCATGGAAGGACAGGATGGAGGTGGTGCTTGAAGATAATGGCTTGAAGGAATTCATCGACAATGGTGTTCCTAAGCCCACTTCGACGGATGCTGCATTACTTGACACCTAGAAAAAGAAAGTAGTGAATACGAGAAGGATTATGTTGGAAGGTGTGCGAGACCATATTGTCTCAAGCCTTCATGGGGAAGCCACTCCATTTTCTATCTGGAAGGCTTTGACGGATATTTTCCAAACCAGCAACGACCATAGGAAATTGGCACTAAAGGATAAACTCAAAAAGATCAAGATGGAGAAGGGCAACAATATTCCTAAGTATCTCACAAAGTTTGTCCAATTTCGAGATGAACTGGGGAGTGTGGGAATCATGGTTGTTGATGATGATTTCGTGAGCTTGGTTCTCTTGGGACATCCTAAGAGTTGCTACAATTATCAGGACTCTATCAACGGACGGGAAAAACTACCGGATTGGGAACGACTGTGGTCGGATCTAGTGCAGGAGGAGTTCAGGCAGAACACCAGAGATGGCTCTTCATCAAATGATGATGATGAAGAGGATTTTTCTTTGGCTGCCAAGGCAAGGAAAGGGAAGGGGAAGAAATTCAATCTTGCCACTAACTGACCACAGAAAAAGAAGAACAAGAAGGTTGTTGGAGCTGCAGCTAGTGAGGCCCTTGCCTCGCAATTTGAACTTGATTTCTCTTTGATCACATGCTTGGTTAGAAGCGCAATGGGATTGGTGTGGTATATTTATAGTGGTGCTTCCTTCCACATGACGGGAGATAAGGAGATTTTCAGTGACTTGGAGGAGAAATATCTCCAAATGGATATAGAGATGGGCAACGATGGACGATACAGTGTGACCGAGATTGGTTCCATTACCTTTGAGAGGGAGTCAGGTAAACCATTTCAATTGAAAGATGTTATGCATGTTCGAGGTCTGAAGAAAAACTTGGTCTTAGTCGTGATGTTGGAGGACAGAGGCTAAGACATTATTTTCAGCGATGGAAAAGATTTCCTGTGACATAAAACAACAGGTCAAGCCAAGAGGACAAGGATTCGAGTTAAGAATCTTTACAAGCTAGAGGTAGAGGTTGCGTTGCAAGGATGGGCAAGGAAGAAAAAGTGATGAGCCGGGATGAGGGTGAATTATGGCACAAGCGATAAAGCCATGTTCATCATGGAGCTTTGAAAGTCATGCAGCAAATATCTACTGGACTTCCAATGGGAACACTTGCTCAATTAGATCAGTGCAAGGGTTGCACCATGGGGAAGTATGAAAAGTCCACCTTTCATGAAAATGAGAATTGTGCTTCGATGATCCTGGAGAGAGTTCACATAGACGTGTGTGGACCATTCTCAGTTTCTTCAACAGCGAAACACAAGTATTATGTTATTTTTTTTTTACTTTTCTTGTAAATATTGGATCTTCTTCATGCAGAATAAGGATCAAACATTCTTAAAGTTATGTGAGTTTAAGGCATTGGTTGAGAAAGAGCCGGGGAAACAAGTGAAGGCTCTGCGGAGTGATATTGGTGGAGAATACATCTCGAAAAAATTCAAAGACTTTTGTAGCAAAGAAGGAATTTGAAGAGAACTCATAGTGCCTCATAACCCACAAAAAAATGGGGTCGTGAAGAGGAAGAACAGAAAAATCATGGTTGTTGCACAAGCTATGTTGCATGACTAGGGCCTACCAATGCATTTGTGGTTGGAAGCATGCAACATTGTGGTTTATGTGAAAAATCGTTGTCCTCATAGAGTACTTGGCATGAGTACACCTGAAGAATATTTTACTAGTAAGAAAACGAATGTTTCTCACTTTAATATTTTTGGCTCATTTGTTTATGTGCATGTGACCAAGAATGCCAGGAAGAAGCTGGAGCCGACTGCTGAAGTTGGGATATTTTTGGGGTACACAGAAGCACCCCATAATTATCGTGTGTATTTTCCAAACAATCGAATGACTGTGGTGCGACGGGATATAAAATTCAATGAGGAGAAAGCCATGAATTTGTTGCTTGAGAGGGAGATAGAATTACATGTGGGGGAGGAACTTTTGGTTCCCAAAGATGATTCTATAGATGTGGATCAGCCACAGGAGGAGGTTCATGGAGTGGAGGAGTCCACTCATGCAGATCCAAACATCAGAACTGGCAGAAGGCATACCACAGAATCTAAGAGGCTCAAGCTTGATGTAGCACAAAATGTAGGAGTCACTACTTCATAGTGCAAACAAAGACAGTCTCCTGGCCGATTCACTAGATACATGGCTCTCATGAGCAAATGTATTGTGACTAAGCCATCTTCATTTTAGGAAATAGTGCAGGAGCCAACATGGGTATATGCAATGGTGGAGAAGTATGACTCCATTGTCAGAAACAGTGCTTGGGAAATTGTTCCAAGGCTGGATGATAAATCAGTGGTAGGTTCAAAATAGATCTGCAAGGTAAAGCAAGATGCTGATGGGACTGTTGATAAATACAAGGCCAGATTTCTGGCCCAGGGCTTCTCACATTTTGAGGGGATTGATTATGAAGAAACCTTTGCACCTGTCGCATGGTATTCTTCCATAAGGACCATCCTTGCTCTCTCTCAGTGCATATGGGTTGGCACATTCATCAGATGGATGTGAAGACTATGTTCCTTAATGGGATCATTGAGGAAGAAATGTACATTGAGTAGCCTAAAGGATTTAAGATATTCAGTAGTGAGTCGCATGTGTGCAGACTCAAAAGAGCATTGTATGGGCTGAAGTAAGCACCTTGTGCTTGGTACACTCGGATTGACAACTATTTCACCAAACTTGGCTTCACCAAGAGTGAGGCAGATGAAAATCTATACAAAATTGTGGCAGAGGGTAAGATTTTAATCATTGTTCTTTATGTTTATGATTTAATACTGACTAGTGATGAGCAGATAATACACTCATGCAAGGAGGACCTTGCAAAGGAGTTCGAGATGAAGGATATGGGTGTCCTTCATTATTTCCTTCGATTGGAAATATGGCACCGAGATGGTGAAATTTTTGTGTCTCAAGGAAAGTATGAAAGGGAGATACTAGGTAAGTTTCACATGGTGGGTTGCAAACCCATGGATACTCCTCTTCCAAGAATATGGAGGAAAGAGGACGCTACATCTGGAGAGGTAGTGGATGTTATTTTCTATCAACAGTTAGTGGGTTCGCTAATGTATTTAGTAAATACAAGACCAGACATATGCGTGCGGTGAAACAGCTTAGTCAAGCGATGGTTAAGCCTACCAAGCTCTTTTGGAAGTCATGCAAGCATGTCCTAAGATATCTCAGGGGCACATATGAGTATGGCTTATGGTAGAGACAGGCGAATGAGGTGAAGTTGCATGGCTTCATGGATGCAGATTGGGCGGGCAGCCCAACAGACAGAATGAGCACATTAGGAGGGGTCTTCAGTATCGAATTTACAACTATTTATTTGTACAGCAGGAAACAGAGATCCATGGCACTCAGTTCAGCAGAAATAGAATACATGGCAGCAAGTCAAGCTACATGTGAGGCTATCTGGATGAGGAAGATCCTGGTTGGTTTGTTTGGTTCTCATTTAGATCCTATAGTGATTCATTGTGATAATCAAAGTTGAATTAAACTCTCTATTAATCCTATGTTTCATGATAGATATAAGCATATAGATATCCGGTATCATCATATCAGAGATTGTGTGTAGTGGAAGATCATGTTCCTTCAGTACATTCCTACGAAAGATCAAGATGCAGATATTCTAACGAAGGCGCTCACCAAGAGAAAATTCAAATACCATAGAGACAGGATCAGGGTGAAGTATAATCCCTTTCTTGTTGAGAGGGAGTGTTGAGATTCAATAAGATGATGATCCTAGTGAAAATTAACCACCTACACTAGGTGGGACCCGCAGGCTATTTTTAGGTGTATGTCTATTTTTAGATTGGTGAGCAAATTCTATTTATAGCAGGAGTCTATTTATAGATGGTTGAGAAAATTATATTTATAGATGAGGTTATATTTTTAGATTCATGTGCGAAGTCTATTTATAGATCACATGTCTAAAAATAGAATGCATGTTCATTATTATTATCTCTTAATAATAATTGGACAATAAATATTAATCTATTCTCTTGAAGCACTTGATTTCAGTTAACTAATGTGGAAAACTAGTTAGCTGAAGGAATTTCAAGTTCTAAGATTGGTTGGTGGGACATGCAAGTGGACTTAGTTGTAACTGAGTGATTCGAAATTGTAACAGATTTGGATGTGTAGTTATGTGAGTTGTAAAGTAGTTTAACTCAGTTAAGTGAGTTAAAATCAGTTATGCTAGCTGTAGATAAAGATACACTAGTGAGAGATTGGTGAATTAAATATTAAATTAATTCACATGGAGTGATCTCACATGCAACTGAAGATTTACTACTGTTAACTACATGCATGTTAGATCAAGTGGAGACCCAGTTGAGAGATAGGTGAAAGGGACAATTTGACTATCATTTGTGACATTAGTGGGTGCACTCATGCAACCACACACACATTGGATATTCCAATGAGGGTTGCGCAGTCAAGGAAAGGTAGGATCTCATTCATTCAAGGATTGTGATCAGCAGGGATTGCACAGTGGAGGCTGGCTGTCAAGATGCAGTAAATTGGCACATGTATTTTCCAATTTTTGTATGACAGTGTGAGAGGATTGTAAATTTTACTGAGAGCTCTTAGATTAGAGTTTTGTATGAGATTGTTTCACTATCCATGATATATACATAATATATGATAGTGGGGTTTTTTATCTTTATTCTTTCCCGATAAAAACATCTATGTTATGTGTGATTGATCTTTCTTCATGTGTTTGCAATTGGCGGTTAAATTTCCGCAAAGATTTTAGTAGAAGGATTATGTATTTAATAGTGGCATATAATTTTTAGATCAGGAGAATCCAAGAAATACATAATTGTATTAAAATTTCTACATTTTTCCTATCATGTCCTAAGAATATTCCTATCCTATTCAGAAAATGAAAAACTCTGAAGCCTATGTCTAAATTAAAGGATTGTATCCAAACCATTTATGGGCAATTATGATTAAAAAAAGCAGATTCCTATCATAATACCATCATCAAATCATTTCACTTCCATTTAACCCATTATCCCTCACTGAATTCCATTTTACCATCCATTTTCTTCCATTGATCCCTGCATTATATTGTTGAATAATAAATTTGAGGGCAAGACTTCTTTCACAATAAAGCGATTCATTATTCAACATGAAATTGTGGGTGAAAAATTCTTGGTTTCCTATTCACAAGTAAAAAAATAGTTGTAGAAAGTGGGCTAGTTAAAGTTATTTGAGAAATTTTAGGGTTATGACATAGAAGTGACCAGGGAATTTCACTAGCATTTGATGGGGTTGAGCTAGAGATTGAAGATATCAATTTGAAGCTGGAAGAATCATTTGTAGAAGAAGCAATAGTGATCCTCATAAATGGTGAAAGTTGGTTAAAAATAAAAGGCTAAAGGATGAAATGTAGAATTCTTTCTTAGATAACCTAGGTATGGACATCTTGTCATTTAAAAAGGGAATTCTAGTTTCTACATTGAAATCAAAATGGTGTAATCCATTGTCCATTCTACAAAAATTGCTTACTTGTGAAGGAAGATATGGAACCATGCATTTTTACCATTCCTGGTTATTGATGCATTTTATTAAAGAATTAAACTTTCCATATTGTCTAATGTGGAGTTTAAAAAAAATGGCATTTAAATTTCAACATGATTCAAGAAACATAGAAATAGCTTTGTATCATCATGGTATAGTTAAAATACTTGTCAAAGCATATTTGAAGGCCAAAAATGATATTTGGAGATAAGTCTTGGTTCAAAACCATTTTTTGATAGTTCATATGAAGGAAAGGTTAAAATTACAAGAGGAAACTAAAGAAGGATTTCCTCAAATCGTAACCCTGAGCAAAGAATCAAAGAAAATGAAAATTTGGTTGTCAACAATGTAATAGAAACATAAGTTCATAACACTAAAGACACAAAGAAATATATCACACTAAAAGAACTAGAAACGCAAGAAAAACCCTCCAGAGGTAGACCAAGGAATAAATAAGGTGATCAGGAAAAAAATAAAAATGAACCAAATATTGTTAAAAGAGAGAAATATAGTGAAACACAACAAGAAGAATCGTTGGAGATAGACATGAGTAAAATTAAAAAAATGATTACCAAAAGAAAAAGTGAATGGAAAACATAGGAGTCTGAGCAACAGGGGAGAAAGAATAGAAGGATTGATCATTCCCAGTATTGCAACAAGAATTTTGCAACTCCCAAGGCTACCAAATTAAATGATTAACCTGGAGTTCGTACAAACTTACGAGGGGACAACACTGTATGTGCAACAAACATCTTCCTCTTCCTATTTTGACTCCCTTTGGTGCAAGTAAAAGAAGGCAATGAAACAACTTCAATTAAGTAAATATCTATGTAACCTCCTAATCATAAGTTTCAAAAGGTAAATAACTATAAGCAAACTTATTCTACTTTTGCTAGAAAGTAAATGACAGAAAGGAAATATATTATATTTTAAAAAATGTAAAGTGAAATGACAACCAAGGAAATCTACTCTATATTGATGGAAAGGAAATGAAATTAAAATAAATATATTCTCTTTTTATCAAAATAAAATTCCTAGAATAATCTTGCAGGAAGGAAATCACACTTTGCATAAAGTAAATCGTGAAAAGGAAATCTAGACTAATTGCAGCAATCAACATTTCAAGAAGCAAGTAATGTAAAAGATAAATTGTGACCTAACCAAGCCTAGACTCAACCAAAGTGGTACCATATCATTCATAGGCTATAAATATACTTCTACAATTAATTTGGAGGGAATATGGGCAAGAAATATCTCGAAAACAAATTGCAACCAGATTTCTACAGTATTGTTGTTTCTCAGGTTAACTTGCCAAATTACCAAAAAAATAAAATGAAAATGATATGGGGTAAATTTTTGTGTTTATTAGGATTTTGTGGGACTCCAATCCAAGTGTTATCACTCAAAATAACCTTTGTTGACATGTGCCAAAAATTATCAGAAAATTACTACTCTAAAAACCAGATATTCTAGAATTAGTGAGCTAGTTAACCTACCAAATGTCTAAACTAATCAAGTGAAAATGTTATGGGTTAAATTTTTTTATTAAGTAGATTTTTTTTGGGACTAAATCCAAGTGGAATAAAATTGAAATAAATTCATTAACATGTGCTAAAAATAGCAAAAAATCACTACTATTTTCCTACATGATTCTTCCAAAAATTCTAAAATTGTGAACTAGTAAACCAATCCAAGTAGCTCAGTGATGAATATGACTTTTCAAAGTTGTTATAAGGATGAATCATGCTTGTACCTACATAAATTACCTGGAAAAAAAATTACTTCAACCATTTAACCACTCTAACATACAACAAATGAAGCATGAGTACAAAATACAAAAATAGGAAAGCAAGAATATGAAATGCAGGTGAATAAAAATTTCAAAGAAGATAAATAGATTGTACAACGGGACTGAAACTCCTGGGATGGAAAATCCCAAGGATACTCAAATTTATATTAAATAAACCAAGCTTTAGAAGCTGGAAATGACACCAAAGTTCATTATTAGATTCAATCCAAGTACATCCCTGCTAGAAATGAAAGTAGAGCTATTAAATAATAATTTTTCTCCTCAATAAGACTAAGAATAATCTTCCCCTATAGGAAAATTCGAATTGGTACTTCTTCAAATTGATGGGGAAGCATCCTCCTTGAAAGGAGGAAAATTTTCCCTCCAAAATCCCTCAAAAATTGGATGTGGTTCCCAGATTTTCTCAATTAGTGGAGCTCCATAATTTGGTCAATAATTTCATATTATCCTATTCATTTATTATCCAATATTGGTCCATCCTATAGCAGGGAGAAATTCCCTAAATTATCTCATTCATAATTTACTAAATATTATCTCCATATTTTGCATAAATAAAAAATATTGGGCACATAAAATACAATCATCTCCAAACCTTCCTAATGAACACATTATAGCTCAAAAACATCTTTTCAAATGCAAAGAGAGAGGTTAAATGTGGTAAAATAAGGTTAGATGGGCCTTAATTTGTATCTAATTTGGAGGCCCATCAAGAATCATGAGAAGCATGACGAAACAAATCACCTCAATCCACCTAAAATTATACAACTTGAAGAGACATAAGTGTCACCAAATTCTTCAAAAACTCCAAAAATAGATGATGTCCAGCAAAAAACATATGAATAATTTGAGTCATTAGAAAAAGGATCACAACAAGAGGTGAAATATCCTTTTGAACCAAATTTTTATGATGATATTCCAGTTTTTTATAATACTGAACGAGAAACAAATATTCCTACATAACAAGAAAGTATCAAAACATTTAAACAATAAATGTTTGAGTTTGAATTGTTAAATAATCATATAAAAGAAGAAAATCAGTTGATCAAGGCACAAAATGATGAAATGCTTCTATGCATGTGTTACCAGTATAAGAAGAATCATAGGCTTAATAATAAACACAAGATGCTCTAGCAGAAGATCAAATGATTACAAGTCAAGTTGATAATGAAGAAACCAATGTGGTCATTGAATGTGAAGAGTCAGGGAATACAATATAATTTGGATGCTTTGTTCCATGCTTCAGAAGTAGTTCTTTACGAACACCAGTGAAATTTTGAATTTTTTTCAACCACAGGTGCATGAAGACATGCAAAACCCTAAGCATGGGGGAATGTTGAGCCTCCAAAATTTCCTTCTTTTTGACAATTTATCTCTTACCCTTCACTCATTTTGTCACTTATTCTCATATCACTACACCTATACCTTGAGTTAAAAGTCATAAAAGCCATATAAATGCAGAAAAAAGGTAAATGTCCATTATCATCTAAAATCTGTATGTTTTTATTTATAGAATTGGTTTTATTAGACATAAGCTACTGAATCTTGCATATTCTAGAGTTTCGCTAACATTATGTGGTTGATTTGAAGGTTCTATATGATATCATTTGTTATAAATCAACTGGAGTATATGGAAAGTTGCCAAATTTTGTCGAGATCATGGTCCACTTTGCAGCTATAGGTGTAATTTCACACGTTCAACATGTTAGCACTCTGCCAGATTCCCAAGGCTAAAGAAGGAATCCCAACAGAGGTAACCACAGACCAAGCTTTTGACTTGATAGATAGCCCTATCAAGTCAGATAGGGCTCTCTCCAAAAGGTCACAGCCAAGAGGGCTAAAGAAATTAGGGATTTTAGGCTAGATAATGAGTGTAGGGGTTTTTTTTATTTAATTTTGGTTGGGTTATCACTAGATGAAGAAATCAGGTCAAGGGAGCTAGGTCAAGGAAAATGAGATAGGGTTTTAGGGATCAATGAGGCAAGGTAGGCAAAAGGCTTATCACTTAAAGATGATTGTGATGGAATGGTTTTGACACTGAAGTGAATCTAGGAAGAGCATGGGAGATGTATTCTTCCTATACAGAGGAAAATGGACAAACTATGATTAATTCCCCAAAACAGAGCATGAGCAAGCATGTGTTCTGATTATCAAAATTGAAAGATATCATACCATAGAGATGAAGTGAACATGAATAAAATATATTCTAACATATGATACTAAAAAAAAAAACAATGATAAACATCATACCACAATTATCCCAAAAAATAGTTGCAACTCCTCTTCATTAGCTGGCCAAACTGAGTACAATAGTTCCTTGATCAACAAGCAAACATACAAATTGATTCCAAACCTTGCTCAGTGTGAAGAAAGGGGCTACATAGACATCAAACAAGCTTCACTCATCCTTAGTGGTATAATCCATGAGGTGAGGAAGAGATCCACAAAGTATTGAACTGAAAGCTGAAGTGTAGGAGGTCCAAGTGACTCATTCCTAATTACACTCAAACTTATTCATTTTGACTAAAGGATAAATTTACCTAATGAATCTACCCCTAGCTAACTTATCATTGACATAATTACATTTACCATGATGAATTACATTAATAGAAACATGATTTTTTGAGATAAAATCAAAATTTACAGTGAAAAACCAAAAAAGTCAACAAATTGTCATATGCACCATTTTCCTATCATATGCGCAGCACCTTAAGGCTAAGTGCCCTGCATGTTCAAGGTGACCTTTGACTAACCTACAGGTGTCCAAATTTGGCCCAAGATGGCTTGTTGGAAAATCCTACCTGTCCTCTTTCTGAATATGCATCGAGTTCTGAAAATGATGTTGATTTGATTCCTCAAAATTGCAATCTCCCAAGACTTCTCTATGTACAGCGCCTACACAAAAATATGGGTAGAAACATGATTTTTATGGTGTTTTTTTCCCTTTTCACTGACCATTTTGACTCAAAAACATTACCTAATGTACAGGGTGCATGTGTTCATCATTATGAACCCAATGGTGGTGAACGTTTGCCAAAAATGTGTCCCTATAATTTTTGTGACGCCACTGCCCACAAGTATTTACTTTTATATGACAAATTTTCTGATATTTTCCTTGTTAAAAAAACACAGTCATACCCATAATTTGCAAAAAAGTTTCAACATGCCTCAAAATTGGTAGATAAGTTTATGATGATATTTATAGGCTTGGAGGGAAGCCTCAACAAGTATGTCTAACCTCTCCTTCTCCTTTTGATGGGTTAGCTTCAATTTTCTCATTGGCTGCCTTGAGCTTGGCCCTTTTGTTTCTTTCTCTCTTTGCATAATGATTGGCCATTCTTCTTTGAATCTTATTGTCTTTCTTAGCCTTCTTTAACAAACTTTATAAGTGGTCATTGATAGTTTGAAGCCAACACTCCTTGTCTTCTTTGATCATTTCAAAAAACCGATCATCTAGCATGGCTTCCTCCACTGTCTCTCTTTGTCTTTTTCTTTCCATCTCCAAGGATCTTTTCAAGTTTTTGGTCCTAGGCCTGCCTCTTTATGATGGCTCATCTTGTTCCTCAAGCTAGTCATGTTTCTCTAAAGTATTATCAAGTAGAGAATTAGCCTTCTCTTCCATGTTGTTTAAATTTCAAAACCCTAGGGAAGTATATGATAATGTGGAGAGTGACTTTTGGGGATAGGAAATGGGGAAAGGGAAATTTGTCGGAGATTTTTTTAGGGATATGAGAAATGGGGGAAGGGAAAATTATTGATAGTGTGATGGGAATTGGGATGGGGAACTATGAATTGGGAGTGTTAGGGGGGGGAACTAGGGTTTTGAATGGTTAAAACACCAAATTCTCAAGAAAATTACACAACACCAAACAAATAAACTTGAAGGGGGTAAATGATGATGGAAGACGCCTTTACTCACTTGCTGGAGGCTCAAGAAACTATTGCAGAAGTTCTGGAGATGATTTGGCACAATTTGAATGATTTTATAGCTTGTTCGACATATTCGCAGTGCCTTAAGGCTATATGCTTCACCTTAAGGCTCTATGCAGTGCCTTATGTCTCTGCGCAACGCCTTCTATGTGTGCACAATTCCTTTTTGCAAACCACGTTTAGAGGCCTTCCCGGTGTCCAAATCGGGCCCCGGATAGCTCATTGGAAATATTATCCTATACACTTTCCAAATATTCCTTTAGTGTGCATAATGGACTTGATTTAACCTATCAAAAATTTATTCTCCCAAGACTGGTCAAAAAGTGCAGAATAAGGGTGCAAAAATGCAGTGTTCTGGTGTAGGCAACTTTTGGAGGCCTTCCTCAACTCCAAATTGAGCTCATGATAGCTCATTGGAAATATATTATAGTCTAGTTTTCATTTGAATTATCAAGAAATTTATTTGGACACTCCATCTAGGAGAAAACTTGATTTTACCAAGGTCACTCCATAAGTGCAGAAAACCTCTTGTAGCATCTGTATTTTTGAAATTTCTCCCAAACCATGATACATGTGTAAAAATGGAAGGAATTTTTTATTTTTTGACCTATGATGGACTAAAACCTTTCTCACGTTTATCAAATTCATCTCGGTTTGGTCAGAAACATACTTTGAACGAAAATTGGCCCTATGAGTGGCAACTGATTTGTCCCTTGGAATGAATTCTTGAAAAATGGTGGGGACATGATGTTTATGAGCTGATATGACCTCCCTTATGCCTTCTCTACTCAGATGCCTCTGATTCCATAGAAAACCCTATCTCAGTGGGAGAGGAAATTAGGGTTTGGTGTAGGCAAAACAAGGGATTTAGAACTACCTTGTAGAGGGAGGGGAATGAAAGGGTTAGGGGCTGTATAAATTGTTGGAGAAATTTTGGGGGATAGGGATAGATTTTAGAGAGTAGGGGAAAGTGTAATTTAAAGGATTGAGTGAGGGGAAGGGGTCCAAAAGGGAAAAGCACAAGCCTAGTCTAGAAAAGTGTCAAATTGTAGCAATAGGCTAGGGCTTGTGGAAAAATGATGATTTTGAGGGATAGGAGTGATGGGAAGTGTTTAGGAAGGTATATTAAGGATATGGGAAGGTGTAAGAGCATCAGAATACAAGTCTTCTTGATGATTTAACCATGGAAGTCATGAAACCAAGAAAAATGTCCTCAAAACTCTACGAGAGGGAAATGACCTTTCCAAGCACAATTGAGAGACAAATATGGTAAACACAAAACCACTTATTTGGAAATGATAGTTTGGAACCTAAAAATTTTTAAGACCTTTGACTATTACTACTCCTTTAAAAGATGAATTTGACAGTGAAATGACCAATTTTCATGATTTTGACCCTATGACCTAATGATGGCACAACATGGAAGAATGAGTTGAATGATGACCATGATGATTATGGGAATATTTAAAAAATGAACGACCTAACCATGATGATGTCCATTGACCATGGAGGTGAAAGGAGTAGTAATTATCTCAATATCCTAATCAGTGACCAAATTTTTTGCATGACCTAGTGGAATGATAAAAAAATTCTGAATGAAACCCTAATATGATATGAAAAGAGTATATTTTGATCACTAATGGCAAAATGAAAATTCTAACACTAACATTGGCCTTATTGGGGATGACATCTCCTTGTAGGTGTCAAGAAAGTTGTAGACCAAGTGCCTAACCATTGGGCCAATACGATAAAAACAACTCAAACTGAAATGCAAGACTAAATACTGACAACTCAATGGCACAATTTGACTTTGAAACTGACTAAAAACTAACAACTCAGAAAATTAGACTAACTCAATGCAAACAGAAATCTCTGAAAGTTGACTCAATACTGACTAAAAATAAAAAAACTTACTAAACTTATTTATGGCAACATATCACCGAGACTTGCCCATGGGGCTTTGGTTCAACGGTGAAGGGTGCACTATTAAGACACTCCATGCGATAGGTCACTAGTTCCAATCCCCCATGGGTGCTAACTTACAAAAATATATCACCGAGACTTGAGGGCTTCAAATCCTTATGACAACACCAGCCTGCTGAAGACATATGTAAAATCATGTGAAGTGATCCTTCCAGTGTAACCAATCCAGCAGATGGCTACTTATTGAAATTCTATTCTCATTTTCCTTGAGCAGGCAGAAAAAACAAAAATTAGGCCACTCCGAGTGTCTACACAACATGTGCTTCTAGTCCATGAAAACAAGAAAATACATCTTCCCTAATAACTGTAGAAAATCAGTAAAAGGATCTTCAAAAATATTAAATTTTACCTTGTCTTGAGATTCAGCAAAAACACAAGCACACGCTTCATTTTGATCTGAAAGAACACTTGGTTGTTGATCCATAGGAGAGAATAGGGAAGTATGACTTTTCTGCTATCTGAGTGTTGGCTACAAATTCCTGAAGCATAGTAAACTCTGACTCTATCACTTGCACACTGGCTCTCTTAGGCTCATACTCCTCAAATTCATATTCTAAATCATCTTTGAACATAAAACATTCTTCAATATTGTTAAACATGACAGCCCTATATTCTTCATGAAAGAAAAAAATATCTATTAGTTGATCTCCTTGCAGAAAATCATCATCACAAATTGATTTAATCACAACAAATTCTTGTATGGCTTCATCGGTCTCATGAATATTATTATCCAGACCCAGAATTTTATTTTTACTAATGGAAGATGCTTCAATCAGACATTCTTGACTATGTGAACACTGTAAGAGCTGCAAATCTACATTCGCTTGGGTTGTAACATGATTTTTCAGGAGCTGATCTATTTCATCTTCAGACAAAGGTGAAAACTTAGTTTTAAAGAAATTTACATTGATTTGGTGATTTTCATTTTCAGGATCGGAAATTGGCACTTTTCTTTCTTGGTCGTAGTCTGTCTCATCTAAGGATGGAGCTACTGATTCTTTTTGGTGATGAAAAAGGTTCTCATGCAAAGGCTCAAGGATCTCTTCATCCAAGGAGGAAACTATTGATTCTTGTTGGGAATAAAAATCATGAAGGGATTATATGATTTCATCATCTAGACACTCTTCATCCCCATACAAATTTTCAAGAAACTCAATGAAATTATTAGAGATCTCACAACAAATATCAATCATCGACAAGGAAGAGTTAGAACTTTGATCATTTTGAAATAAAACTGAATGGAAGTCCTTTAGAGAATATAAACTAGCATATGGTAGACTCTCATACCATGATCTCGCTTTTTCCTCCAAGGTATCCATAAACATTTTCATTAGACAATCTTCAGGAAACTCAATATTTATTCTGTGAATATGCAAACGAAATTTGACCAAATGCAAACTAGCATCTTCACCGTCTTGACCCTTAAACTTTGACAGTCCTGATTGCCAATCTATACAAGGAATATGGTTCGGAAAACTAGGAATATGAGCTCGATTCATAGGAGCATACCTTTGAGCAATCAAATCAATTTTGAAAATAGTGAGTTCACCAAAAATATCTTCAAACTACCGTTTCTTGAAAAGTGGAGTCGCCATGAGAACTCTAAACATTTGCTTCGACACTAGATTAGCTAGGTGAATGATGCATAACCTTCTTGTGCTTTATCATTGTTCACCATCAACAATTAGATCTGATCTTTGTTTTTCTTGCCCAGGGAAGATTTGTCTTTTCGCCTCCCGGCAATGGCGCCAGAATGTTAGCACTCTGCCAGATTCCCAAGGCTGAAGAAGCAATCCCAACAGAGGTAACCACATACCAAGCTTTTGACTTGATAGCTAGCCCTATAAATTCAAAGTGGTCTATCTCCAAAAGGTCACAGCCAAGAGGGCTAGAGAAATTAGGGTTTTTAGGCTAGATAGTGAGTGCAGTAGTTGTTTTGATATGATTTTGGTTGGGTTATCACTGGATGAAGAAACACTACAAGGAAAAGACCCTCTAGCAGAGGTTATAAAGGAGATTTTTAATGTTATAAAATTGGAAAAAATTGTCAAAAAAACATTTGCTACAACATCCGTGTATGGTTACGGAGGTTTTGGCGGAGCTTTTAACGGAAATTCAACACAATTAAAAAAAAATGGGTGGCCGAAGGTTATTACGGATGTTTTTTCATCAGTGCGCTACTCTGGATTTAATGCACCAGTGCTTACATGAAGACGACGCCCTGGGGCTGTCTCAGTCGAACAAACACATTGGGACGTTTATGTGTAAAACTGCACCGGGCGTAATGTTGGTCATACAACGCACGGGGCCGTTCTAATTGGTCTTGGGATTTGTGAGGTGCCCATAGGTTGTATCAACACACCGATGCATATACTTTAAAGATGCACCGATGCATCGTATCACAGAAAGGCATCGAGATTTATAAATGGTATCGGTATTCGTGCGTTGCCCATTGATCGTGAAAATGAACCAGTGCTTATAGATACATAAACGCCCCAGTACGTAGTATCACACAAACGCACCGATATTTATAACTGGTATTAGTATTTGTGCGATGCCCATGGATCGTACAATGGCACTGGTGCATATAGACACACAGAACGATCTAGAAATGATCGACACGATCAAGTCATTTTTTTAGAAACATCGTATCTTTAACAATCAATGATTATGGATTGTTTTAAATTCATTATTCATCAAAAGTCGACACATCTTATAACAATATTCATATTAATTAAATTTTTATTAATGCATTTGAATGTGATGTTTTGATTAATTTGTTATATCATATCATAATTATTGTGGTTTTTTAAAATTCATTATTCATCAAAATTCGACACATATATATCTTATAACAATATTCATATGAATTAAATTTATATTAGTGCATTTGAGAATGACAATGGAGAATGCAATAGAATAAATTAAAACATATATATATATATATGAATAAGACAATCTTTATCATACAGAATGGGACAGTTATTGGTATCCCTTTGTCTTTCAATTGGGACACTATGTCCATTACATTAAACAAAATGTCTGATTTCACAGACATATATACTTCAAAAGATAAAACTCCTTGCTTTGATATCCAAACATAGCGATCATCATTCTTCGCTTGAACTGTTGTCACTGCTAGAGCTACTTCCATGACTTGGGTTATTTTCAGGAATTTTTTGTTCATGGCGTTGATTGTTTTCTTATTCTTCACCTTCCATCTACAAACACAAAAATAAACCGAAATGAGTGTATATACATTGGTGTGAATAATGAAAATTGCAATATTAAATAATATACATCAATGTAAATCGAAAATAAAAATGACGTACCATAGCAACAATTGACTCATAAATTATACACATTTTCTCTGAAACCATGTACCATGCCATCTTTCTTTAAAATTTCATTTGCTAATACCAAAAGCTTATTTCTCATAAGTTTTATACCTCATAACAAATCATATTTAATATAAAAGATAAGTTTTTTTTTCTATTAATATAGATGAGCTATAAAACAAGACTCATAGATGCTTACAAATTCCACAATTAAATTCCTATACAACATATGTTTCACAACCTCCATATTTAACCTACCCCTCAATCAATTTGTCTGCTTGTTCTTTCATGTTAGCACTGCTTGTTATCTAATGATGATTTTTGTAAAACAACTTAAAAAATACAAAAATGAAATCTAGTTAAGTTGTTATAAGGAAGTAAAAATTA
Source organism: Pinus albicaulis (assembly GCA_034641835.2). Lineage (NCBI taxonomy): Eukaryota > Viridiplantae > Streptophyta > Pinopsida > Pinales > Pinaceae > Pinus > Pinus albicaulis. Next base: position 127,371 of record JAXQQM020078954.1, read on the forward strand.
CTCACAAACTTCGAGATCAACCATTTTCTTCCTTGTCGTCCTGTTTTATGTGCTAAATGGGTTCCATTTTCTTTTCTTTTTTGCAAGAAAATTCTTGAAAATTAATATTTAATGCTAAATTGTTTATTTATTGTACCTAATGATCGAAAAATTCAATGATTACATATTACATTTGAAGCACATTGTTGTTGAGATGGCTCCTCCTGCAATGCAATTTTGTCCATTTATTTGACCATCTCCTTGTACACCTTTTTGAACATTCCTACTGGAATATTTCCGATATCAGCTCGTTCATCTTTTGAGATTTTCATAATCTTCCTGAAAATGTAACATGACAATAAAATATTTAATTTTTATATTGATATATGAAAAGTAAATATAACAAAAATGATATTTGTAAATAATTCTAGACAAACATTTAAAGAAATATTACTTTTTTATTCCTTCTTTTTTGTTGCTGTATGTTTTTGCTATTAAAAGTCTGACATGTCTCATTGACCAATTCTCTGGAAACTCTTCCTGTAGTTTAGATAAAATTTGGTTCTCAGAATCATTGGATTGATTTTTGTATTGTAAGTGGAAAGAATGTCTATACATTCGTTCCGCTAGATCCCTCAAACTTTTGTAAAAGTTCTTCCCCCTTTCGTTAACTTCTAGCACTACTCCAGATGAGCTAAGGAGAAATTCATTTTCATTTTCATGTTCTATTTTTTTTCTTTACTTAGAACAACATTCCTTTTCTGAGTTGTTGGTCCTTGTAGAACATTAAACAGATGTGAATTAATAGATTGTTTCACACATGCTATCTAATAATTTTAAGTATATTATTAATGATAATTAAAAAAAGGAACTCATATTTGATCGATAGTATTTTTTCATTCACCTGATTCATCCTTTTGCAATTTTTCCATTAAACTTTTACGCTCTTCTGATCCTAGATCAGAAATGATCATATCGAGCTTCATCATTTTGTGGCTCTGGATGATACACAGTAAACAATACATATTAGTTAAACTTACATATAGTTCAAAAATAATATTTTTTTTATAAAGAATTTACAAAGAACTTGCCTTTTTTGCTTTTCTTTATGTGTTAACAATATTTTTGTTACTTGATCTCTTGTCAACCATTTATTTATCAATCTGAAACTTGTACCATATCATTCATTGATATATTTATAAATAAATTCTCAACTTTTCAGGGAGAAAATAAATCTCAAGACACCGGTGCGCCTTTCATGAGGTACGCACCGCAGCCGGTGCGTGGGGATATTAAAAATACACCGCAAAACAGTATAATAGCCCGTACGGTGTGTTGGGTATTATAAACGCACCTCAAAAACATTGTAATAGACCGTACAGTGCATGGAGTATTATAAACGCACCGCAAAAACGGTGTAATACACCGTACGGTGCTATCCTCGTTAAATGGAGCACCGGTGCTCTATTTCAGATATGGCCCACGGATTTAGAAAAAAATGTTTTCAATTTTTTTACTACACGATACTTGCGCAGTGCGTTGTATAATACAGCACACCGGTGTGATAGCGTACGCAGGGTGCACTAATAGAGAAAAATCCATTTTTTCCAAAAATTCACGCAATGGCTGAATGGATTGGGATTTGACTATGCAAGTCATCCCGTGGGTTGGACATCAATATAAAATGAAAAACCCTAATTCTAAAATCATAGAAACAGTGAGAAGAAAGGGAAAAAACAAAAAAATGAAGGGTTTAGGGTAAAAATCGATAAAACTGCAGAAAAAAAGTAAAAAAACTGCAAAATAAATAAATAAATAAAAATAAAAAAATAATCAAATTTAATCACGAGATGGTTTGAAATTATATGATACATGGTTTGAATCACAAAAGGTTTGGTTTCTAATTGTCTGAATACTTCTGTTCAAACATATTTCACTACTCCACAGTGCCCTCGTGCTCTCTTGCTCTAGGTCTATTTCCTGCAAATATCTGGTAGAAAATTTTAGCAAAAATAGTGAAATAATGAAACGTGTTTAGTATTTAAAGAATTACTTTATGAAATTAGATTTTCAAAAATATTTTTCCGCCCATTTTTCAAATTTCCATTTTTTTTTCATTTGAAGAAAATAGAGTTGTGTTTTTTTTATTTGTGTTTATTCGTTACCGGTGCGGAAGAGTTGTGAAGCACCGGTGCATCTTCGTAATACGACACACTGGTGCGTGTTATGATGATAAGCGCACCGAACTATATACAGTTTTTTTTGTATGTAAAAACATAATAAAATAATGATAATTCTAAAGTATATGAATATATTTTCATTATTTTCTAAACTTTATTATGTTACAAAAATTCGTATTATTCTAGATTTGTTATTTTACAATTATTTGCAAATTTACAAATTTAAATATTTTAATAAAATTATTTCACATTAATACAATTAAAATTTTCACATTAATAGAATTAAAATTTTACAAATATTTTACATACAATTACAATTACAATTACAATTTTACATTAATTTCACATACATGAATTACCATTACAATTAGAATTACAATTTAAATTTTACATACAATTATTACATTTACAATTTTAAATAGATTACATTTACAATTACAATTTTACAAATATTTTACATACAATTCAATTAAAATTACAATTAAAATTTTAGAATTTTACATACAATTACATTTACAATTTTACATACAATTACAATTACAATTTTACAAATATTTTACATACAATTCAATTAAAATTACAATTACAAATACAATTACAATTTTACATACAATTAAAATTTAAATTTCAACTACAATCACGGCATAATATTTAATAAATATCATGGTCATTTAATATTAAATTAATTAACAAACATCATCACGAACATGATAGCCATCGTACAAACATCATATTCAACTAAAAAACACATTCAAACATCAAATTAACATTATATATTAACATCATCACAACACAAACATCAAATATACATCTCATGTCAAATAACTCATGCTATCACATATACACATCTATCTGCAAGTTAAACATTAAATGAACATATCTAACATGACCTAACAATATACAATGCACATCATGATAATCACTAACATGTAATCATACAATCGTAACATGAACATAAAATACATGTGGACTATTATATATATATATATATATATATATATATATATATATATATATATATATATATATATATATAACTGAATAATGTTAAAAATATACAACTGTAATATAAATGTCATGGATCAGCTGGTGGTAGCATAACAACATCAATAGCAGTACAAGCGGAGGCCTGCTCAGTAAAGGGTGCAGCCTCGACGGTCGAAGGTCGAGCCTGCTCATGATCATGATCACTAGTACTGATGGATTCATTAGTTGGTGGTAGTACAACATCAATATAAGTAGTAGTAGTGGAGGCCTGCTCGGTCAATAGTGCAACCTCGACGGTCGATGGTCCAGGCACCTGCTCATGATCATGACTAGTACTGATGGATGCTGTAGGCTGCTAACTGGACATGACCGATGGTCCAACCTCATCTCCATGATGACTGCTAGTGGAGCCTCATGCTCATTAGGCGTGGCGCGAGGTGAACGATCATGAGATGCATGTGAGTCGCTGTTGTCCATCACGTGTCGCGGCTCGACTACGCCTATAGCTACGGACAGTCCTCCTCAGTCATGTAACAGTTGTCGTAGCTCCTACGACATGCCGCATCGGGTCGTACATGTCACGCAGCATGCCTCTCCACATACGTAACAGCCTATCATCGGTCTGTATGTCTCTGTAATGAGCGGGCCTGATGCCCACATCAACAATCAATGCATAGATTTGGTTTCCCAACTCCATCCTATATCTAGTCTCAGGTCGACCGCGCCTAGCAAAAGGTGATACCAGTGCACCATGAGCAGGAGCATGTCTCTCTGCTGCACTGGCCTCATCCTGATCATGATCATCCTCAGCATTGGCCACGTCCTGATCGTCATCGAGATCCACACCCAGATCATGTGGTGGATCTGGCATCTCCTTGCCATCAAAAGAGCCAATGTCTGCAAAATATATACAAGTACACAACAATAATTAGACAATTTCATTACACAATTTAATTAAAAAAAATTAAATAACATGTTAGAATAAATATAAATAAAACAGTAATATTACCTCTATCATCTGCCGACTCATCATCTGTGAAGAGGATGTTGGGACACCCTCGCCAATCTAATCCAACATAAGGACATGGGACCATAATGAAGGGATGCATCTCGTCAACACTGGCTAGTAAGTCCAGTGCATCATGCGATATCCTGGCTGGAAACATAGTGTCTCCCCTCTTGGGCATCATCTTCCCCCACACATGCATCCGTGCCTCGAACATCAGCCTACGAGGCTGCCAAAAAAAACTTGGTCTCATCTCTAGAAACCTCTCAAAAAATAAACAAAACAGCTTTGAAGAAAAAGGGAATTTGACCCTCCCTTGTGCATGAGTATGACATATATCTAAGGCCGTACAAAACTGCCACAAAAAAATGGCAGACCACCTGACAAGTCATGGCTTTTGTACGAAAGAATCGACATAATATAAAAGCGAGCAACTAATTTGTTTCCTGTCACTGGTGTTGTGAAAAATGGTCGAAATGATAAGTGAGAGGCACTACACGTCTTGTCTACCAAATGCACCTATATGTAATTGACCTCCAGGTACCTGAAACTCGGAAGGAGACAGTACATGTGCTCCAATGTATCTCTGGGAGTAAACTAACTGACTCCCTGCTACACAAACAGCTAGCACGTCTGGGAATGAGGGAAAATCCACCCCTCTCCTCGATATTCCAGTATTAAAATAAATATCCTCCTCAGTGGGTGTGTACCACTGGTCAGGACCAACCTGGAAACCCTGTCGGTGGGCATTCCACCTGCGGATAAGATCTCAAAAGCACACTATGGGCCTTTAGGGAAGTAGCCTCCTCATAGAACTTAAGGATCCCCTAGGTATCTGTCGTAATAGGGCGAGGGTATGCATCTCTCTCCCTCTCTCGGGCCTCCCATTGGCGAATCATGTCATATTGTTCAGCCTGTTGTTGCTGTTGTTCCTCCTCTTCTCTCTGAATCATTGATATATTAATTTATTTTTTATTATTAAAATAGACATGTATTTAGGAATATACATATATATTTTTTTTTGAAAAAAAAAAAAAACAGACCAGTTAGTGCTCCACAAAAACAGTCACGCACCGGTGGCGGTGTGGCTTAAGTTTGTAGCGCATCGGTGCCAGTGCCCCTAATGAAATACAACACACCGGCCTTGGTGCAGCTGTCTATTTTTCAAGCATCGTTGACTATATCTAAGTTCAGAATAGTGGTGTGCTGACTAAAATATACACCCCAGAGCATATGGTCCTGTTAGTGCACCAACTTCATGAAAAATACATAGTTGACGGTGCAGTATTTTACCCGGCAGCACCGTTTACCCTCTCGAAATGCAAAATGCGATGCGTTGACATAAACCGGGGTAGATAATTCCGTCAATGCATCGCACTAGGATTACCATGGTCAATGGTGCGCCTGGCTAAATGAGCGCACTGCATTTTATTTTATTTTAATTTAAAATTATGTGGGACGCCTTTCGACACCACCCCGAAAATGGTGCAGATACTGTTAGCACCAGCGACGGTGCGGCCTATAAATTTTACAGGCAGCACCGCTGTCTGGTGCGAGCCAAATAGCTCAGGCGCATCGCGCGACAATTTTTATTTTTCTTTTTTAATGGTTATTTTTAAGGTTATTTCAAATTCTAATCTGCTAAAAGGCTTAATTATATAAAAACTAGAAAAATACCTATACATTTCGCCGTCGAGGAGGCATATTGGCTTTAAAATTTGCAAAAGAAAATTTTCTCACCGTTTTTAAAAATGCAAGCTAGAGATTGGTGGCCAATGTAGAGCAGCAGTGCGTGCAATGGGTGCAATGAGAGCACCGATGTGCGGGGTTTTATAGGTGCACCAGTACGCTTGCTTAAAACCGCACTGGGGGGTGTCAGATTTGGCGCGTTGTTAATAATGCACCAGGGTGGTTCCCTAACACCGCATCGGGATGTTTCAATTTTGGCGCGATGTTTTGATGATGCACCGGAGCAGAATATTCGTAAAGCACCAGTGTGGAATAGTTTTAAAGCACCAGTTTTTTAGCTTTAATTTTTTTTTATTTAACATTATTCCGGTGCATAAATTTTATAGGCGCACCGGTGTTCTTGGATAAGAACGCACCGGCACGTTTCGGTTTTGGCGCGGTGTTTTATGATGCACCGGCGCGGAATATTATTGAAGCACCGGTGCATGACCGTAATAGGACGCCCCAGGCGAGTGGGTACATCGTGCACGTTGTCCAGTGTGCAAATGTTTTGTGCACACCAATGCGTTCTATGGTAGAGCACGCACTGGTAATTGAAAGCTCAAGAGCACTGGAAAATGAAAAATCCGGGTTTTTTTCCATAATTTTTTTTAATTTAACCCTTTACCGGTGTGCGTGTTTTATAGGTGCACCGGTTCTGTTTCTTACAAACGCACCAGTTGATTTGTGTTTTGGCGCGTTGTTTTATGATGCACCAGTGCGGTTTCTTTCTACCACATCGGGTGGTTTCAGTTTTGGCGCGGTGTTTTATAATGCACCGGCGCGGAAGAGTTGTGACGCACCGGTGCTATAGAATAATACGACACACCGGGCAGGTGTGTACGGAGTGCACGATGTCTGGTGTGCCAATATTTTTGTGTGCACCGGTGCTTTCGGTATTCCAAAGCATCGGGGCGACGTTTAATGATAAGCGCACCGAACGGAAAACATCCACAAAACCTTCTGCCCGCCAATATCCTCTAGTAACCTCTACTAGAAACGGATGTATGGGGTATTTTTCTGTGGGGTTCTTCAAAAAAATCTGCTAGAGGGTCTTTCCCTTGTAGTGAAATTAGGTCAAGGGAGCTAGGTGAGGGCAAATGAGATAGGGTTGCAAGGATCAATGGGGCAAGGTAGGCACAAGGATTATCACTTTAATATGATTGTGATGGAATGGTTTTGAGATTTAATTGAAGCTAGGAAGAGCATGGGAGATGTATTCTTCCTAGACAGAGGAAAATGGACAAACTATGATCAATTCCCCAAAACAGAGCATGAGCAAGCATGTGTTCTAATTATAAAAAATTAAAGAGATCATACTATAGAGATGAAGTGAACATGAATACAATACATTCTAACATATGATATTGAAGAAAAAAACAATGATAAACATCATACCACAAGTATCCCAAAAAATAGCTGCAACTCCTCTTTATTAGCTGGCCAAACTGAGTACAATAGTTCCTTGATCAATAAGAAAACACACAAACTGATTCCAACCCTTGCTTAGTGTGAAGAAAGGGGATAAATAGACATCAAAAAAGCTTCACTCATCCTTAGGGGTCAAATCCATGAGGTGAGGAAGAGATCCACAAAGTACAGAACTAAAAGCTGAAGTGTAGGATGGTCCAAGTGACTCATTCCTAATTACACTCAAACTTATTCATTTTGACTAAAGGATAACTTTACCTAATGAATCTACCCCTGGCTAACTTATCCTTGACATAATTACATTTACCATGATGAATTACATTAATAGAAAGATGATTTTATGAGATAAAATCAAATTTACAGTGAAAAACCAAAAAACTCAGCAAACTGTCATATGCGCCATTTTCCTATCATATGCGCAGCGCCTTAAGGCTGCACGCCCTCCATGTTCAAGATGACTTTTGTCTGACCTAAAAGTGTCCAAATCTAGCCCAAGATGGCTTGTTGGAAAGCCCTACTTGTTCTATTTCTGAATATGCCTCGAGTTCTGAAAATTATGACGATTTAACCCCTCAGAATTGCAATCTCCCAAGACTGTTCTTTGCGTAACACCTGCGCAAAAATATGGGTAGAAACATGATTTTTAGGGTGTTTTTTTCCCTTTTCACTGACCAGTTTGACTCAAAAACCTTAGAAAATGTACAAGGTGCATGTCTTCGTCATTTTGAACCCAATGGTGGTGAACGTTTTCTAAAAATGTGTCCCTATCATTTGCGCAGCGCCTAGGGAGTTGTGCATATAACAAATTTTCTAATATTTTCCTTGTTCAAAAAAACACAGTCATACCCATAATTTGCAAAAAAGTTTCAACATGCCTCAAAATCGGTAGATAATTTGATGATGATGTGTTTAGGCTTGGAGGTAAGCCTCAGCAAGTATGTCTAACCTCTCCTTCTCCTTTTTATGGGTTAAGGCTTCAATTTTCTCATTAGCTGCCTTGAGCTTCGCCCTTGTGTTTCTTTCTCTCTTTGCATAATGCTTGCCCATTATTTTTTGAATATGATTGTCTTTCTTAGCCTTCTTTGGCAACCTTTCTAAGTGGTCATTGATAGCTTGATGTGAGAGTGTGAGTTTACGTGTGTAAACTCCTGCAATTTTCTATGTAATCTTTTTGCATGATCAATAAAGTTATGTGTTTGAGGACACTTCTGCATTTTCATGTGGTTTTGAAGTAAGATTGAAGTGTATTCTAAAGTTATGTGTCTGAAACTTCTCCCAAACCATGATACCTGTGTAAAAAATAAAGTATTTTTTTCTTTTTTGACCTATGATGGACAAAAACCTCTCTCACTTTTATCAAATTCATCTATGTTTTGTCAGAAACATACTTTGAAACAAAACTAGCCCTATGAGTGGCAAATGATTTGTCCCTTGGAATGAATTATTGCAAAATGGTGGGGACATGATTTTTATGAGCTGAAATAACCTCATACTTGCTTATATGACCTCCCATATTCCTCCTCTACTCAAATGTCTATGATTCCATAGAAAACCCTAGCTCAGTGGGAGAGGAAATTAGGGTTTGGTGTAGGCAAAACAAGGGATTTAGAACTACCTTGTAGAGGGAGGGGAATGAAAGGGTTAGGGGATGTATAAATTCTTGGGGAAATTTTGGGGGATAGGGATAGATGTTAAAGAGTAGGGGAAAGTGTAATTTCAAGGATTGAGTGAGGGGAAGGGATCCAAAAGGGTAAAACATGGGCCTAGTCTAGAAAAGTGCCAAATTGTAGCAAGAGGCTAGGGCTTGTGGAAAAATGATGATTTTGAGGGATTGGAGTGATGTGAAGTGCTTAGGAAGGTATATTAAGGATATGGGAAGGTGTAAGAGAATAAGGATACAAGTCTTGTTAATGATTTAACCATGGAAGTCATGAAACCAAGAAAAATGTCCTCAAAACCCTAGGAGAGGCAAATGAGCTTTCCAAGAACAACTGAGAGACAAATATGGTAAACACAAAACCACTTATTTGGAAATGATAGTTTGGAACCTGAAATTTTTGAATACCTTTGACTATTACTACTCCTTTAAAAGATGAATTTGATGGTGAAATGACCAATTTTGATCATTTTGACCCTATGACCTAATGTTGAAGATTGCAACAAGAAACAGTGAAGGAGGCATCCTGAAACATCTTTCCTAATCCTAGTTGGAAAGTGATCACCTAAACTAGGTGGGGGCCACATGGGTGATTTTTGTCGCAAAGTCTATTCAAAACTATGTCTATTTTTAGACATATGGATCATAGTCTATGAGTTGCAGGATGCTCTTTATGGATGATTGGTAAAGTTGGTAAAAATATATGGACCTCTATTTTTAGACATTGGGCGGTTTCTATTTTTAGACTGCCGGGCTAAAAATAGAACAGTCAAATATTATTAACCCTTAATAATGTTTAGACTATAAACATTATATTATCCTCCTGGAGCACTTCAATTTGATGCTTGGATGTGGCACATACGAGGTGACGAAGGAAATACGCTTTCTAAGGGTTTAGTGGAGCTATTGCATGTTGACTTTAGTTAGAACTCAGGTGACAGAGTTTGGTGGAGTTGATTGAGGAAGTTAGTGGAGTTGTATTCAGTTTAACTCAGTTAAACATAGTTGAGCTAGTTGTATCTAGTCTAACTGATTGATACACTAGTGAGAGTGGTGTGAATTAATTATTAATTAATCCACTAATTATTAACTCATAAATCAACTAAAGAATACATCAGTTAACTTCAGTGCATGGACAGTTTCAGTGGAGACCAGTGAAGAGGTAGGTGAAAGAGCAGTGTGACTATCGGTTGTGACTATACTGGTGCATGAGTTTGCACCACACATTGATGGAGATGCCAATGAGGATTGCGGTACAAGCCAAGGAGATTTGAACTTGGATCTCATTCATCCTCATCTTGGATTGCGCGATGAGCGGGGCCAAACGATTGGAGGAGATTTGAACACGCGGCTTGTTCGGTACGAGCTAGTTTGTGTGTAACTTTTGGAGATAGTGCGAGTACTTGAGGGAGTATTGTACTATGATTGTTACATGTTCTCTATCATTATAATATACATATAGTTGGGGGTTTCGGTGTAAGCTTTTCCCATTATCTTTGTGTTATATGTGTGCTTGATTATTGTTTTAATGTGCGCATGCGACTGCTTCTATTTCCGCATATTGATGATCAATTGTAGAAGAGGTTATGTATTATGCATGAAGCTTAAATAGTGTGTAATCAGGATAATCTCGGTGAATAACTCAGCAAATTATTCAAATTTCTACACCTAATGATGGCACAACATGGAAGAATAAATTGAATGATGACCATGATAACTATGGGACTCTTTCAACAATGAATGACCTAAACATGATGATGTCCATTGAACATGGAGGTGAAAGGAGTAGTAATGATCTCAATATCCTAATCAGTGGCCAAATTTTTTGCATGATCTAGTGGAATGATAAAAAAATTCTGAATGAAACCCTAACATTATATGAAAGATTATATTTTGATCATTGATGGCAGAATGAAAATTCTGACGCTAACACAACACATCACTCAGGTTAAACTCTTGGTCAAAGGAACGACTAGTGCACCTGTAGAAAGCATGGTATCAAGCAAGCAATATTCATATCAAGCGAGCGAGATTTATGAATGAGATTTGACGAAGGCACAATGGATTAAAACTAATAATGTGTCCTTTCAGGATTCGTTTCTCCAATAATGAATCATGAAAGGGAAGAATTCTAATAGGATTGAATTATTTATAGAATTTTGGCTTTTGTGATCCATCGTAAAATTGTGAAGAATTCTTTCAGTAATAATCACATTCAAATGAACATTGTCGACGCGTTTCAAACTAACCAGTGTGGTTCATCATCAGAACTAGGTGAGAGATCAAATCCAGACATTGAGTTAAATAGATGCAGAAAAAGCTAAACTATCCATTAGGATAACAGCTACTTTGACTTTGAAATTTAATAATGGCTAGTTCTATTTAATTATTTATTTAATTATATAATTATGTATTTAATTACTTAATTATATAATTAAATAATTAATTAAATTAATTAAATAGAACTAGTCGTTATTAAATTTTAAAATCAAAATAGTCGTTATCCTAACAACTAGTTTAGCCTTTTCTACATTTATTTAACTCAAGGTCCGGATCTGATCTCTCACCTAGTCCTGATGATGAACCACACTAGTTGGTTCGAAACACGTCAATAATGTTCATTTGAATGTGATTATTACCGAAAAAGTTCTTCACAGGATTGAATTGTTGAAATATCATTTTAGTTTCTAATATATAGCCAATATATTATCAGATTAGTTATATATATATATATATATATATATATATATATATTTTGGAATTTAATTTGGAATTATAAACTATTGTTATTTTTTTCAACTCTATACACACTCCAGTAATACAATATCAAATATGGTGTTGTGTTAATCTTTGGTGTTTAATCTAATTCCATAATATGAAGTTTCCATTTACTCATACATCTCAAGAGGCCCCCTATAGAAGTGCGAGCTAGATAATACAATTTTTATTTGATTTCTTATGCTTTATTCCATGCACAAGCTTTAGATTAATGCTCTGTTCTATTTCGATATCAGATGCTATATTTTCTTAGCAAGATTAATTATGTTTTTTTCACTTTCTTGTTTCTTTTATTTTCCAAGCGCTTGAGTAAAATTGGAAATAACTAAAAATATTCATTTAATTTCTTCTTAATTTGCTTAGTCCTAGATTTATAGATAATTAACAGTGATGAATAGTTCTAATTTGGTATGCACACATTAGGAATATCAATATGCTTTATTCAATTTCATTTTAGTAATTTACTTATTGCTCTAGAATAGACTATTTTTACTGTTCATTTTCTTTTTTAGAAATAGAAAGTTACATTTCTTTTCTAGAATAGAGTTTTGTTTCTTTCTATACTATTTGGATTTTGATATAATAGATTTTATTTCGTGTTCAATAGAATAGAATCAGACTTAGATAATTTAAAAAGATTTCATAGTATAGAATTAGAATAACATTTTCATTTCAATTCAATAGATCTGAGTTTACCTTACATGTTTATAATTTGATGTTTTTCTAAATATTTCCTTTTGAGAAAGAAAATGGGTGTGTTTGATCATTTTGGATATTTTAATGAACAAGTTTCATTTTATATTTTGCTCATTCTCTTTTTTTTATCAAGATTAAATTATCTGGAATATATTGTGCAAGTGTACTTTGGAAGTGTACAAATCCAAATTCATAATTTAATGAAAAGTAATTAACTAAAAATTAAATTACCCAACAAAAGGCACAAGCAATCTTCATGATGGAAAGACAAAAAATCAAAATGTTATGTTGGTTTAAGGTCGAAAACAAAATATATTTGGTGTAATTTAGATGGTTGATCAAGGGTATAATCTCTCATTCCATTTTAAAGGATGTTAAATAAGAAAAATATGTCCACGATAATTTGTAGCAAATGCAATCAAGTCTCCAAAAAATTTAAATTCCCTAAATGAAATCAAAAGAAATAAAACTATTATATTGGAGTAATATACCTAATGGACCATTAGTAAGAGACAAATATAATATAAGTGAGAGACTGTAGAACCTCAAGCCACATTAATAACATGGCAACTTTAGAGAGTGAGTTGTAGGTGAAGGATGATGAAATGCATAGTTTGTAGGATATGAATTAGTAGTTGAAAGTGAAGTAAATGGTGAAACTCAATTAGAAACAAAATAAAAATGGATGTATTTTCAAATAAGGAGAAGCATTAGTTTAAGGTGAGTACCCATTAGATTTGAAAAAGTCCCAAAAGGAAGAAGTAAAAGGAAGTTCAATCACAAGGGGAGAAGTCTCAAGACTAGAACTATAAAAGAGGAAATGTCACATTCGTGGACACATAGACAAATCCATGATAGGGGGAGCATAGTTGCAAAAAAAGTAGAAGTAATCATAGTAAGTTCCTGTTTTTTTTATAACATCCTAGTAGAGGAAATTGAAGCCAAAAGTATTAAAAAAAAAAAAAAACTCTTTTGAATTGATGTAAAAGGGGGAGAATATGTATAAATAAGGAGAGATAGCATATGGGGGAGTGATTGTAGTCACCGAGAGAGGTTGTAGGCAGGGAAAGTGTTGTAGTCATTAAGAGAAGTTGCAAATAGAAGAGAAGTTGCAGACACTAAGAAAAGTTGCTTACTAGGAAGAGTTATAGATATAGAGAAGCACAATATCAAGGGGAGCATCCCTTTTCCATTTATGTCAAAAGGGGAGAAGTTGCAGGCATAAGTAAAATTGATAATAAGGGGAGTTCTATAATATTATTGCAAAATTGAATAAGGGTTGCCATTAATGACAAAAGGGGAGATGATATTGTTGTAAATATTGTTTCCATTGATGTCAAACACATAGGGAGTCTACATATGTCCAAGATAAAGATTAGAAAAAATGATTGTTGGAAGTATTGTTTTTGGACTTTTGATGCCTAGTTTGGATACCCTATATCTAAAGAAACAATTATTCTAATTCCATACCTCAAATTGGAGGATATGAGATATAGTTCAAAAGCTAATCTTGATACCTTTCGACAATATATGAAGCTCCCTCTAAGTTCATAGGAATGAGAATAAATGAAATATTTTGTCAAGATGATCCATCTAAAGTACAAGTAGTATGAGGCAACCAATTTTACAAGTCAACCACATAAGTGAAATTAAAAATTATAAATAAAGTGTATATGAGTTTATTTTTACATAATCTAGGAAAGAAGATAGTTGAGGTTGCAAGAGGAGATGAGGAATTTTTTTTGGGGTGATTCTTGTAATCTAAAGGTGAAAGAAAAAATGTGATTTATGGGGTGAATGAGTCATTTTGGATTTTTTTTTTTTATAACTTTACTTCTATAATGTTTCAGACCATGAAAACCAAGCTCGCTCGAGAGAAGCTTTTCATGATTCATCTTGGATTTTTTTCTATAAATTTACTTCTAGAATGTTTCAGACCATGAAAACCAAGGTTGCTAGAGAGAACCTATTCATGTACAAATTGGTTAAAATTTTAGACCTTGGTTTGCTAAAATTTCAAAGATATGATCTAAGTTATGCCTCCTTTATGCCTCTGAAATATTCTTCAAACTGATCGTCTTGGTATTTTAACTATAAAATTTATTTTGGGTTGTTTCACAATGTGAAAATTGGAGGATATAAATAGAATATCTTCATATATTGTTGGTTAAAATTTTAGACCTCGGTTCGATATAATTTAATAGATATGGTTATATGAATTTAGGCTTCCTAAATGCTCATTAAATCTACTTAAAACATGTTAGCTTGGTATTTTGTTATAACTTTCTTTCTATGATGTTTTATAATGACAAATATGGATGAGATAGAAAAGTGATATAAAGGTAGTTGTAGCATAACTTGTAGAACTATTTTCACTATAATTTTAGAGATATGGTTTGAGGAAATTATGTTTCCTGAATGCTTATAAAATCTACTTCAAATAAGTAAGCTTGGTAGTTTCACTATAAATTTCTTTATATGACATTTCAGATTCTGAAATTCAGAGGGGAGAGAGAAGAGATCTCAAGATAGCTATATTTGAAAGAATCATGTAGCAAAATAGTAGTAAAGATATGAATTGTAAGCTCTAATACCAAATGATGAGCCTCAACCTTCACATAAAAATTATTGCTTCCAAAAATAAGAATGAACCCAAGAATAAGCTTCGAAATAAATCCATATTTTTATTCTTTAGCAAGATGTCTTAATATAGAGTTTTACACTAGTTATGTTTTTACATAATCAACCTATTTTCCTTAAGATAGCAACCATTTATTAATAATTCATCCTACAATAATTGCAGATAGCAACCATTTATTAATAATTCATCCTACAATAATTGCATATAATTTGTTTAGGTGACTTATCATAATGATTCTATAATTTTATAAGCTATTTTTGTGCATGTTTTAAAAACAAGAAAAAGGATTTGAGCCCCTTTTTTCTTGACCTAGCAAGCATATGTCAATAATTCTTCTTAGAAGAATTGCATATAACTTGGTTAGAAAATGATTAAACACAATGATCCTATAATTTTAGATGCCTTTTTGTGCATGTTTTTAAATATAAGAAAAAAAAATTGAGTTCATTGCTTATGGAAATCTTGTTGAGCCACCATATTTATGAAGGGGATGGGTAAGAACCAAAGCTTCAATTTTTAGGATTTCCTTAACAACACACTCTTCACCATGGAACCAAACCCCTGTTGGCATAGCCTTGGATGTCCTTCACTTTCTCATTTGCTAGTCATTTAACACTAAACTATGTGCCTCCTAAAGTAAAAATATATTTCTTTGTAGTAAGGGTTTGAATATAGCCCACAACATTCGAGATTTATACATATCAATTCCATTCCCTCAAGATAATCACAATAGTTTTCTAGTTTTTCAAGTAGATAGCTACCTATATAATTTTTATGATTAGATTTAGAAAAGACTAAAGACTCTATTGTTTTCTATTTATATAGTACCTCCTCTTCTTTTAATTAGTGTTTTTTAACTACTTATTTTAACATTTTAGGAACATAAAGGAGGCTTCGCTCATGGTTTTTCAAACAATCTTACAATCATTATGATATTGAAGGTGTACTTTTTTATACAAAGATTTGAAATAGTATTTGTTTTTACAAGTTGATAGAGTTCAAGTAAAAGTATGAAATAAGTCTTCAATATTATTTTTGTTGTAGATAAATTGTGTTTTAGGTATTTTAGGAAATACGCAATTAAATTCAATTGTTTTTCATTATTAGATTCTCATTTATGAGATTATGATAAATAAGAGAATTTATAATTGAGATTTGTTATCTATTATCCAAAATATATTTTGTATTATTTAAAATATACAAAATTAATAACTTAGTTATATACTAAAATATCAAATATAACATAATCTACCATATCAATCTCTTTCCTTTGAATACAATCACAATATTGGATTTGTGCTTCTTATTAGGTTCATAAATGATTAAATTTTGACAATTATAAAACTTAATCAATTCACTGACAAAGAAATTTTGGTATAAATCTTGAAAGCTTATTTTAAATTTAAAATCCTCATAAAACATTAAGATTTTAAATATTATTAGCAATGATTTATTGTAAAATTGTTGAGGTTTTAAATATTGTTAGCAATGATTTATTAAAAATGATTATAATGTTAAGAAAAAAAGCTAATTTTTCTAAAGCTTTCTAAATTATCATAAAATCTATTTATGAGAAGTGTTGGGAATTTTCCCCTGCGTTTTAACCTCTCCTTTGGAGCTGGCTAAAAATCTCATGTCGGCTAAAAATCTGAATGAAAACGCACATATTTAATCCAGAGGATATGAAGCGGTGTTCTCACTTCCCTAAACACTCAATACTACTACACTGAACGGTTGCCTTCTCCTTTTATATCGCCCTTTGATTTAGCTCGGTTGCGTTCTCCTCCTTTTAGCTCGGTTGCCTTCTCCTTTTATATCGCCTCATCCTCGCTTCAGTTTGTCTTTTTCCTTTAAATTTCTATTGGTTTTATTTTCAGGAGGTTTGGGTTTCGATCCGCACTCCATCACTTTTCTGCAATAATGCCTCCCCGTCTTGTCCAGAAGAATGCTGTGTCAACTGCTCAGAAAAAAACAGCAGCTAAACCTCCTAGCAAATTCTCCAAGACCCCACCCAAGTCTGTGAGCTCTGCCCCACCCAAGGTAGAACCCGAGACTGTCGAGAAAGCACAGCCGAAGCCCTCACGCAAAACTCCACCCAAGTCCGTGAGCTCTGCTCCACCGAAGGCAGAACCCGAGAAGCCCTTGCCCAAGACCCCACCCAAGTCCGTGAGCCCTGCTCCACCGAAGGCAGAACCCGAGACTGTCGAGAAAGCACAATCGAAGCCTTCGCCCATCGTAGAAACTTTGCAAGTCAGAGAAAAAGCCATCGAGCCATGCAAAGATTTGAACCAGGCAAGTGTGGAAGCCCAGAATGAGAAAGAATCCACCAAGGATGCTGATAAGCCCTATGCTGAAGATATCGAGGAGGACGGCAAGAGAATAGCCTTAGAGAACAAGAACAAGGAAATCGATACTGCAATGAACGAGGCAAGTGTGGAAGCCCAGAAGGACAAAGAATCCACCAAGAATGCTGATAAACCCTCTGCTGAAGGTATCGAGGAGGACGGCAAGAGAATAGCCTTAGAGAACAAGAACAAGGAAATCGATACTGCAATGCACGAAGCACATGATAATGAGGGTAATGATACAGAAAAGCACAATGAGCTGTCTGGAAATGGGCATAAAGAGAGTGTGGAGGGAGACAGAGCTGATGTGGACATGCCGCCAGCCATGGTGAAGGAGCGGATAAAGCAGAAGGAGTTTGAAGTGTTTGTGGGTGGGCTGGATAAAGACGTTGATGAGGAGGATTTGAAGGTGGTGTTTAGAGAGATTGGTGAAGTTGTGGAGATCAGATTGCCAAAGAATTCTCGGACTCAGAAGAATAAGAGCTTTGCATTTGTTCGTTTTGCTACTGTGGAGCAAGCCAAAAAGGCAGTGGTAGTGCTCAAGAATCCACAGGTGAGAGGGAAACAGTGCCAAGTTGCAAGAAGTCAAGATAATGAAACTCTTTATCTACGCAATATTTGTAAATCATGGACAAAAGAGGTTCTTCAACAGAAATTGACAGAATATGGAATACATAATATGGAGGAAATAACTTTAATGGAAGATCTAGAACAAGAAGGGACAAATAGGGGGTTTGCATTTCTGGAGTTCCCCACTCATGTGGAGGCTACCAATGCCCTCGTCCGCTTGCAGAAGCCAGACGTTTTCTTTGGTACTGAGCTTCGTGCAAAGGTTGCATTTGCCAAATCTGGCATTGAGCCGGACGAGGAAGTTATGGCGCAGGTAAAGTCTGTTTTTGTTGATGGATTGCCACCTTCTTGGGATGAAGAGAGTGTTCTGGACAAATTTAAAAGTTATGGTGAAATTGAAGAAGTGGAATTGGCACGAAACATGCCTGCAGCCAAGCGTAAAGATTTTGGGTTTATTTCTTTCCGAACTCGTGAAGCGGCACTGGCCTGCATTGAAGGAGTAAATAAGAATGAGGTAAATGGAGAAGAAGATAAGAAGGTTACTCTGAGAGCTACTCTTCGAAAACCTCAGCAAAAGGGACGATCGGTTAAGGGTAACTTTCGTGCAGGATATGGTGGGGTGCCATGGGTTCGTCGTATCGGCAGTGATAGGAGGATGGGAGCACCTGCTACTCGATTTGGGGGTGAGGGCGGAAGGGGCTTTTTAGATGAAAGACGCCAATTCCAACATTTTGGAAGGGCATATGATAATAGGCAACCATCTGGTCCTGCTCCTGCTCGGAGGAATTATAGAGAAGATGAGGATTGTCTTGATAGGCGAGGTCCTGCTCGGAGGAATTATAGAGAAGATGAGGAGGATTATGTTGATAGGCGAGCTCTACCTTCAGGTAGACCTGCTGAAAGAGTTTCCTCATACTCATACGAGGGTGATTATGGATATCGTGGGGCTGCTGGATATTCTGAGAGCATGCCTCCACGCAGGCCTATATGCCCCGAGGATAGCTACAGTTATAGAAGCATGAATGGCATTTCAGCTTGTCATGGTGGCGCAGGAAGAGTATGTGGATCCAAACGCCCATATTCCGATGTGGGTGATGATTTCCCATCTCCAGGTCGGCATTCCAGGAGTCGTTTGGATTATAGTGTAGGGGCTGCTGCAGATTCACGTTACAAAAGAGTGACCGGGCAGGGCCAAGATTCACAACAAGGTTTTAGTGCAGGCAGCAGAAGTGGTGCAAGATATTCAAATGACTACCTGACCCGTGGCAATGATTTTGGAGGTGGACAATATGCATCTGGTAGTTATGGACGTCGCAATGGCTCAGCATCATATTATTGAAAATTTAGGGTACAGACTGAGATGCAGAACAGATTTATTTCGAGCATTAGATAACAATTATTTTATTCGAGCATTTGATATATGGTTTTAGGATTAATAACTAATTTGTGAGATTTGAATTTTTGGTATAGAAAATAACATTATTTTTCCATCCAAACTTACCTTTAGAAGCCTCCCTAATATATTTCCTTAAGATTTTGTGATATATTTGAGACATTCCTTATAATTAAATAAATAAATTGAAACTAACATGAAGGAGCAATTGACTCATTGAAAAAGAGGATGATTTAACAATTTTTGTTATGGTATCATCTTAGTATGAGCATGATCCAGGGCCCTTTGAGTCCCATAACATTTGTTGAAGAGAGAGAAAGACTTATGATCTTTACATACGAAATCGATGACACCACCAAAGTGCATTCCTAGCTTGGGTCATTATGGATCAGTTGAAGGTCAAGTAGCATTAGGAATAACATCAAATAAAGTAGTCAATTGAAAATAAATAAAATAAAGATGATGAGCACATAGAATGGTGTGCTCCTTAGTAGCCGCCTTGAGGATATTTTAAACCAATCTTTAAGCACTTCATTAGTAAGTTTGGTTCTAACTAACCTCTTACAACTTGTAATATTCCATTTTTTGGTGTCACCTACTACCGGGTCAGGTTGGATTTCCAGAGTTAGGAGCAGACAGGTCACATGTACAGATTGGTGCTACCAGTGGGCTCAGGAGCTCTTTGGAGGAGTTTTGAAGAGTTTTCATGATTTCCGGAGGCATTCGCTTGATATACTCCATCATCCGAGCTGTTTGGCTTTCGTTCCGGTGCATTTCGATATCTTTCGAAAATTTGAGATATTTATGGGCTTAACTCAGCTGATTACACTCAAGGTGGCATTCCGAAAGGAATACATGATGGAATAGCTCATTGGAACCGGGACGAGGATACCTACATGGTGGGACAGTTGGACACGGATTTCAGTGACCGAAGGAGGCGTGGTAGCGGATCTACCCTTTTCTGCATTAAAAAGGAATATTTTAATAAAAGGGAAAAGTGCTCCATGAATAAAATAATAATAAAATAATCCTCTAGAAGGCTCCAAGAGATCTATAAAAGAAAGGGAGGAGGCCTTTGGGAGATATCTTTGGATCATGTTACTTTATTGTATGAAAGGTGTGAGACGTGGTTCTCTACTTCAGCCGTAGCCCCAAGACGGAAACCCTCAGGTGATTTGTGAGTGTTGGACAAAAACCCAACTCTCTTGAGGAGACTTCATTCATAAGTTTCGATTCATAAGTTTCGCAGAGCTTCAGGGATTGGTGTGAGGATCATCCGGATCTTCAACTTGTGCTTCAGTGGGTTTAGTGACAGTTTTGTCGTAGCCGATTTGCAGCAGTCTTCTTGCCGAGTCGTCTACATCATTGCCAGAGACATTCATTAGTTGGGCCAGAGATCTTTCTGGGTTTTGCTCCACTTGCTTGGCAAGCTCAGGTTTCGTTGTTCCTTTATGTTGATGTACTTTCTACCATAGATTAATAAAATGGCTCAGTGATTTTATCGGCATCCATTGTGTTATATTGGTGGCTGTGTGTTTATTTCCGTTTATTTTGCTGCTTAAGTCTATTTCTGCATTTTTAGTTAAAATATCCCATTTGGGATATTACAGAAGAAGCCAAACCGTCATCTAGAGAAGCCAAACCGTCATTTAAAATATATATATATATATATATATATATATATATATATATATATATATATATATATATATATATATTGATTCTAGGATATTAATGAAAATGGATGGCACTAACGTTGTCTACAAAATATCTGTGCCGCAAATCTAAAGCCCAATTTTATGGGGGCCATGAGTATAAGCTTGCTGCATTTTATTTTGCATGGCAGGGAGCTTCTATTAAGAAGCCGTCAAAATATTTTGTGAAGGTTGAGTCGATTAATCTTGCCGAGTTCAGTAATGCCAAAAACCAAGTGTTGTTCATATTATTTGCCCCAGGAGAGCCAGAATATATTTCGATGCAGGTGGGCCCATATTAAATTCTCCAGGCAGGAAGATACGTAGAGAGACCAGGCGATCTCTCTTCGGTCAAGTGGGGTCATGCTGAAGCAGTGGAGGACCAGAATGCCAACCCAAGGGAACGCGTCGACTCTATCCAACTGAACAAATTTGCACGTGGTCGAAGCCAAGTACGTACCACCGTGGCAATATACTTGCAGGGAAATCTCGCGGGGCAGAGGTGGACGTGACATGCTAACACCGGTCTTCGTATTCTTTGAGCGTGATTGACCGCCAAGATCGGGTGTAATTGCTGAGGGTTGATTATGTCCCCTTGAAGCCGAACTATACAAATCTCATTGAGAGGGAGCCACAACACTCTGCGTGGTTGGGCAGAGGAGGATTTTCGTGAAACCGAATCGACATTCAGAAAGGCCTGTCGATTTGAGCACTGTCAACTCTTACGATTGCGGGAGTTCGTAATCACTGTGCGTGAGACGGTGATCACTCTCATGTTGGACACTACCGAGCTCGATGTCAAATGGAAAGAGGTCATAAGCCAAGCTGAAGCGGGTGCTTTTCTCTGGCCGAGAGCTGCAATTTCCTTGTGCCATGGATTGAGCCGCTAGCTGCAAAAGCAGATTCGAACGAATGAGCCTGAGAGCATTGTCGCTGGATGAAATTCGTGGACAATTTCGATGTTTTAATGGAAGCCAAAATCACAGAAATTTAGAAGGTTTTCAAGTGCCACACACCCTTCCAGAAATTCTTCCAAAAAGAGACCGATAATTTATGGTGATTGAAGCCAAATTATTTATGGTGACGTCGGGTTATTCCAAGTGCCAAGAACAAGACCATTGTTTAAAGGCGTACCTACTGGATAAGGTGCTATTGTTTGAACGTGTCTAGCTGAGGAAGAAAGGAAATTGAAGCTTTATATCCACTACTTTCTGAGCAAGTTGTGGCCTTGTTTTGCTAAACGTGGCTACTATTTCTTTGCCTCCTGGATGTGCTATGGAAAACTGCTGGGAGAAGAACGGTATGCCGAATGCTTGAATCATGATTCAGTTTTGGAAATAGAGATGGTGCATATTTCCTAGACAACCAACCGTGAATTTTTATGTATTTTTTGCTAGTTGGGCGTACAATTTGAAGGTACCAGAACAAAAAAGTATTAAGGACAATAAACCAATTCTGGGTAGCTAAGGATCGATGTGAACACTGGCCAGACATTACATTGCCATCAAAAATCAGGTAGAAGCTGTACATGGGCGTATGCTGCTTCTGTCTGGTGTTGATCTAGTTGATGGGACGCCAGTACTTGATATCAAACCATACTTACCATATTGTGATAATGTTCAAGGAGCCAAAGTGCCAGATTGGATCATGGCAAATGGTGTGGATGATCCATTAGCTATAGCATCTGTTATCTTCTCCCCATACTTTTCAATTAGTCTTGTAAGTTGTTGGGAGGCACAGGGAAAACAGTCCTTACACACATCTCCAAATGCAAACATAAATGCAACATATCATCGACTAAAAACACTGACTAAAAATAAAAAACATACTAAACTTATTTATGGCAACATATCACCGAGACTTTCCCATGGGGCTTTGGTTCGACGGTGAAGGGTGCACTGTTAAGACACTCCATGCAAGAGGTCACTGGTTCCAATCCCCCATTGGTGTTGACTTACAAAAACATATCACCGAGACTTGAGAGCTTCAAATCCTTATGACAACCACCAGCCTGCAGAAGACATATGTAAAATCATGTGAAGTGATCCTTCCAGTGTAACCAATCCAGCAGATGGCTACTTATTGAAATTATATTCTCATTTTCCCCGAGAAGGCAGAAAAAACAAAAACTAGGCCACTCCAAGTGTCTACACAACATGTGCTTCTGGTCCATGAAAACAAGAAAATACATCTTCCCTACTAACTGTAGAAAATCAGTAAAAAGATCTTCAAAAATATGAAATGTTACCTTGTATTGAGATTCAGCAAAAACACAAGCACACTCTTCATTTTGATCTGAAGGAACACTTAGTTGTTGATCCATAGGAGAGCATAGGGAAGTATGACTTTTTACTATCTAAGTGTTGGCTACAAATTATTGAAGCATAGTAAACTCTGACTTTATCACTTGCACATTGGCTCTCTTAGGCTCATACTCCTCAGATTCATATTCTAAATCATCTTTGAACATAAAAAATTCTTCAATATTGTTAAACATGACAGCCCTATCTTCTTCATGAAAGAAAAAAATATCTATTAGCTAATCTCCTTGCAGAAAATCATCATCACAAATTGGTTTACTCACAACAAATTCTTGTATGGCTTCATCAGTCTCATGAATATTATTATCCAGACCCAGAATTTTATTTTTAATAATAGAACATGCTTCAATCAGACATTCTTGACTGTGTGAACATTGTAAGAGCTACAAATCTACATTCGCTTGGGTTGTAACATGATTTTTCAGGAGTTGATCTATTTCATCTTCAGACGAAGGTGAAAACTTAGTTTTAAATAAATTTACATTGATTTGGTGATTTTCATTTTTAGGATCGGGAATTGGCACTTTTCTTTCTTGGTCCCAGTCTGTCTCATCTAAGGACGAAGCTACTGATTCTTTTTGGTGATGAAAAAGGTTCTCATGCAAAGGCTCAAGGATCTCTTCATCCAAGGAGGAAACTGTTGATGCTTGTTGGGAATAAAAATCATGAAGGGATTCTATGATCTCATCATCTAGAAACTCTTCATCCCCATACTAATTTTCAAGAAACTCAATGAAATTATTAGAGATCTCACAACAAATATCAATCATCGACAAGGAAGAGTTAGAACTTTGATAATTTTGAAATAAAACTGAATGAAAGTCCTCTAGAGAATATAAACTAGCAGATGGTAGACTCTCATACCATGATCTCACTTTTTCCTCCAAGGTATCCATAAACCTTTTCATTAGACAATCTTCAGGAAACTCAATCTTTATTCTGTGAATATGCAAACGAAATTTGACCAAATGCAAACTAGCATCTTCACTGTCTTGACCCTTAAACTTTGACAGTCCTGATTGCCAATCTATACAAGGAATATGGTTCGGAAAACTAGGAATATGAGCTCAATTCATAGGCGCATACCTTCGAGCAATCAAATCCATTTTGAAAATAGTGAGTTCACCAAGAATATCTTCAAACTACCATTTCTTGAAAAGTGGAGTCGCCATGAGAATTCTGAACCTTTGCTTCGACACTGGATTAGCTAGGTGAATGATGCATAACCTTCTTGTGCTTTATCGTTGTTCACCATCAACAATTAGATCTGATCTTTGTTTTTCTTGCCCAGGGAAGATTTTTCTTTTCGCCTCCTGGCAACGGCGCCAGAATGTTAGCACTCCGCCAGATTCCCAAGGCTGAAGAAGGAATCCCAATAGAGGTAACCACAGACCAAGATTTTGACTTGATAGCTAGCCCTATAAAGTCAGAGCGGTCTATCTCCAAAAGGTCACAGCCAAGAGGGCTAGAGAAATTAGGGTTTTTAGGCTAGATAATGAGTGTAGTGGTTGTTTTGATATGATTTTGGTTGGGTTATCACTGGATGAAGAAACACTACAAGGAAAAGACCCTCTAGCAGAGGTTATAAAGGAGGTTTTTAGTGTTCTAAAATTGGCAAAAATTGTCAAAAAAACATTTGCTACAACATCCGTTTATGGTTACAGAGGTTTTGGCGGAGCTTTTAATGAAAATTCAACACAACTAAAAAAAATAGGTAGCCGAAGGTTATTACGGATGTCTTTTCATCGGTGCGCTACTCTAGATTTAACGCACCGGTGCTTACATGAAGACGACGCCCTGGGGCTGTCTCAGTCGAACAAACACATTGGGACGTTTAGGTGTAAAACTGCACCAGGCGTAGTGTTGGTCATACAACGCACGAGGCCGTTCTAATTTGTCTTGGGATTTGTGAGTTGCCCATAGGTTGTATCAATGCACCGATGTGTATACCTTTATGATGCACCGATGCATCGTATCACAGAAAGGCATCGAGATTTATAAATGGTATCGGTATTCGTGCGTTGCCCATTGATCATAAAAATGAACCAATGCTTATAGATACATAAACACCCCGGTACGCAGTATCACACAAACACACCGATATTTATAACTGGTATCAGTATTTGTGCGGTGCCCATGGATCGTACAATGGCACCAGTGCATATAGACACATAAACGCATCGGTAGACAATTACTAACACACACCGATTTTCGTTTTGTTTCTTTTAGAAACATCGACCTTTAACATTCCAATTATTGTGATTGTTTTAAATTCATTATTCATCAAAAGTTGACACATCTTATAACAATATTCATATTAATTACATTTTTATTAATGCATTTGAATGTGTTGTTTGGATTAATTTGTTATATCATATCAGAATTATTGTGGTTTTTTAAAATTCATTATTCATCAAAAGTCGACACATATATATCTTATAACAATATTTATATGAATTAAATTTTTATTAGTGCATTTGAGAATGACAATGGAGAATGCAATAGAATAAATTAAAACATATTTTATGATTATCTATTTATATATATAAGACAGTCTGTATCATACAAAATGGGACAGTTATTCGTATCCCTTTGTCTTTCAATTGGGACACTATGTCCATTACATTAAACAAAATCTCTGATTTCACAGACATATTTCAAAAAATAAAACGCCTTGCTTTGATATCCAAACATAGTGATCATCATTCTTTGCTTGAACTACTATCACTGCTAGAGCTACTTCCATGACTTGGTTATTTTCAGGAATGTTTTGTTCATGGCATTGATTGTTTTCTTCTTCTTCACCTTCCATCTACGAACACAAAAATAAACTGAAATGAGTGTATATACATTGGTGAGAATAATGAAAATTGCAATATTAAATAATATACATCAATTTAAATCGAAAATAAAAATGACGTACCATAGCAACAATTGACTCATAAACTATGCACATTCTTTCAAAACCATGTACCATGCCATCTTTCAAAATTTCATCTGTTGGCACATTTCCATGCTTTATTTCCCGCAAGTTTTATACCCCATAACAAATCATATATTTAATGTAAAAGATTTTTTTTTCTATTAATTATAGATGGAGCTAAGTAAAACAAGATCGATAGATGCTTACAAATTCCACAATTAAATTCTGATATGCCAACATATACTCACAACCCATATTTAACCCAATTTCAATCAATTTGTCTGATAGTTCTTCTTTGTATGTTAGCACCTGTTTGAAGACATTCAATGATGATTTTGTAAAACAACTTAAAAAATACAAAAATGAAATTTAGTTAAGTTGTTATAAGGAAGTAACAATTACTCACAAACTTAGAGATCAACCATTTTCTTCCTTGTCATCCTGTTTTATGTGCTAAATGGGTTCCATTTTTTTTTCTTTTTTGTAAGAAAATTCTTGAAAATTAATATTTAATGCTAAATTGTTTATTTATTGTACCTAATGATCGAAAAATTCAATGATTACATATTACATTTGAAGCACGTTGTTGTTGAGATGGCTCCTCCTGCAATGCAATTTTGTCCATTTATTTGACCATCTCCTTGTACACCTTTTTGGACATTCCTATTGGCATATTTTTGATATCAGCTCATTTATATTTTGAGATTTTCATAATCTTCCTGAAAATGTAACATGACAATAAAATGTTTAATTTTTATATTGATATATGAAAAGTAAATATAAAAAAAATGATATTTATAAATAATTCTAGACAAACATTTAAAGGAATATTACTTTTTCATTCCTTCTTTTTTGTTGTTGTACGTTTTTGCTATTAAAAATCTGACATGTCTCATTGACCAATTCTCTGGAAACTCTTCCTGTAGTTTAGATAAAATTTGGTTCTCGGAATCATTAGATTGATTTTTGTATTGTAAGTGGAAAGAATGTCTATACATTCGTTCCATTAGATCCCTCAAACATTTGTAAAAGTTTTTCCTCCTTTCGTTAACTTCTAGCACCACTCCAGATGAGCTAAGGAGAAATTCATTTTCATTTGCATGTTCTATTTTTTTCTTTACTTAGAACAACATTCCTTTTCTGAGTTGTTGGTCCCTGTAGAACATTAAACAGATGTGAATTAATAGATTGTTTGACACATTCTATCTAATAATTTTAAGTATATTATTAATGATAATTAAAAAAAGGAACTCATATTGGATCGATAGTATTTTTTCATTCACCTGATTCATCCTTTTGCAATTTTTCCATTAAACTTTTATGCTCTTCTGGTCCTAGATCAGAAATAATCATATCGAGCTTCATCATTTTGTGGTTCTGGATGATACACAGTAAGCAATACATATTAGTTAAACTTACATATAGTTCAAAAATAATATTTTTTTATAAAGAATTTACAAAGAACTTGCCTTTTTTGCTTTTCTTTATGTGTTAACAATATTTTTGTTACTTGATCTCTTGTCAACCATTTCTTTATCAATCTGAAACTTGTACCATATCATTCATTAATATATTTATAAATAAATTCTCAACTTTTCAGGTAGAAAATAAATCTCAAGACACTGGTGCGTCTTTCATGAGGTACGCATCGCAGCCGGTGCGTGGGGATATTAATAATGCACCGCAAAACAATATAATAGCACGTACGGTGTGTTGGGTATTATAAACGCACTGCAAAAACAGTGTAATAGACCGTACAGTGCATGGGGTATTATAAACGCACCGCAAAAACGGTGTAATACACTGTACGGTGCTATCCTCGTTAAATGGAGCATCGGTGCTCTATTTCAGATATGGCGCACGGGTTTATAAAAAAATGTTTTCAATTTTTTTACTGCACAGTACTTGCGCAGTGCGCTGTATAATACAGCACACCGGTGTGATAGCGTACACAGGGTGCACCGATAGAGAAAAATCCATTTTTTCCAAAAATTCACGCAATGGCCGAATGGATTGGGATTCGACTATGCAAGTCGTCACATGGGTTGGATATCAATCTAAAATGAAAAAACCTAATTCTGAAATCACAGAAACAGTAAGAAGAAAGGGCAAAAACAAAAAAATGAAGGGTTTAGGGTAAAAATTGATAAAATTGCAGAAAAAAAAAGTAAAAAAATTGCAGAAAAAAAGTAAAAAAAATAATCAAATTTAATCACAAGATGGTTTGAAATTCTATGATACAGGGTTTGAATCACCAGAGGTTTGGTTTCTAATTGTCTGAATACTTTTGTTCAAACATATTTCGCTACTCCACAGTGCCCTCGTGCTCTCTTGCTCTAGGTCTATCTCCTGCAAATATCTGGTAGAAAATTTTAGCAAAAATAGTGAAATAATGAAAAGTGTTTAGTATTTAAAGAATTATTTTATGAAATTAGATTTTCAAAAATATTTTGCCGCCCATTTTTCAAATTGTCATTTTTTTTTTCATTTGAAGAAAATAGAGTTGTGTTTTTTTTATTTGTGTTTATTTGTTACCGGTGCGGAAGAGTTGTGAAGCACCGGTGCGTCTTCGTAATACGACGCACTGGTGTGTGTTATGAAGATAAGCGCACCGAAATATATACAATTTTTTTTTGTATGTAAAATCATAATAAAATAATGATAATTCTAAAGTATATGAATTTATTTTCATTATTTTCTAAACTTTATTATGTTACAAAAATTCGTATTATTCTAGATTTGTTATTTTACAATTATTTGCAAATTTACAAATTTAAATATTTTAATAAAATTATTTCACATTAATACAATTAAAATTTTCACATTAATAGAATTAAAATTTTACAAATATTTTACATACAATTACAATTACAATTTTACATTAATTTCACATACATGAATTATGATTAGAATTAGAATTACAATTTAAATTTTACATACAATTATTACATTTACAATTTTACATAAAATTACATTTACAATTACAATTTTACAAATATTTTACATACAATTCAATTAAAATTACAATTACAAATACAATTACAATTTTAGAATTTTACATACAATTACATTTACAATTTTACATAGAATTACAATTACAATTACAATTACAATTTTACAAATATTTTACATACAATTCAATTAAAATTACAATTACAATTTTACAATTTTACATACAATTAAAATTTAAATTTCAATTACAATCACGACATAATATTTAATAAATATCATAGTCATTTAATATTAAATTAATTAATAAACATCATCACGATCATGATAACCATCGTACAAACATCATATTCGACTAAAAAACACATTCAAACATCAAATTAACATTATATATTAACATCATCACAACACAAACATCAAATATACATCTCATGTCAAATAACTCATGCTATCACATATACACATCTATGTTTGCAAGTTAAACATTAAATGAACATATCTAACATGACCTAACAATATAAACACATCATGATCACCAACATGAAATTAAATTTTCGTGCAGCATGAACATAAAATACATGGACCATATATATATATATATATATATATATATATATATATATATATATATATAACTAATAATGTTAAAAATATCTGGTATGATATAATGTATGGATCGGTGATGGTAGCATAAAAACATCAATAGCGAGTACAAGTGGAGGCACGCTGGTAAAGATGCTGACCTAAACGATCAAGATCGAGCTTGCTCATGATCATGATGATCACTAGTACTGATGGATGCATTAGTTGGTGGTACTACAACATCAATATCAGCATTAGTAGTGGATTCCTGCTCAGTCAATAGTTCAGCCTCGATGGTCGATGGTCCAAGCACCTGTTCATGATCATGACTAGTATTGATGGATGTTGCAGGTTGCTAAATGGACGTGGCCGATGGTCCAACCTCATCTCCATGATGATTGCTAGATGCTGCTAGTGGAGCCTCATGCTCATCAGGCACGGCGCGAGGTGAACAATCATGAGATGCATGTGAGTCGCTTCTCACGGACTATCCATCACGTGTTGTGGCTTGACTACACCTATAGCTACGGACAATCCTCCTCAGTCATGTAACAGATGTCGTAGCTCCTACGACATACCGCATCAGGTCGTACATGTGACGCGGCATGCCTCTCCACATACGTAACAGCCTATCATCGGCCTGTATGTCTCTGTAATGAGTGGGTCTGATGCCCACATCAACAATCAATGCATAGAGTTGGTTTCCCAACTCCATCCTATATCTAGTCTCAGGTCGACCGCGCCTAGCAAAAGGCGATACCGGTGCACCATGAGCAAGAGCATGTCTCTCTGCTGCACCGGCCTCATCTTGATCATGATCATCCTTGGCATTGGCCACGTCCTGATCGTCATCGGGATCCACACCCAGATCATGTGGTGACTTTGGCATCTCCTTGCCATCAAAAGAGCCAATGTCTGCAAAATATATACAATTACACAACAATAATTAGACAATTTCATTACACAATTTAATAAAAAAAAATTAAAGAACATGTTAGAATAAATATAAATAAAACAGTAGTATTACCTCTATCATCTGGAGACTCATCATCTGTGAAGAGGATTTTGGGATACCCTCGCCAATCTAATCCAACAAAAGGACATGGTACCATAATGAAGGGATGCAGCTCGTCAACACTGGCTAGTAAGTCCAGTGCATCATGCGATATCCTGGCTGGAAACATAGTGTCTCCCCTCTTGGGCATCATCTTCCCCCACACATGCATCCGCGCCTCGAACATCAGCTTACGAGGCTGTAAAAAAAAACTTGGTCTCATCTCTAGAAACCTCTCAAAAAATAAACAAAACAGCTTTGAAGAAAAAGGGAAGTTGACCCTCCCTTGTGCATGAGTACAACATCTATCTAAGGTCATACAAAACTGCCACAAAAAAATGGCAGACCACCCGACAAGTCATGGTTGTTGTATGAAATAATCGACATAATATAAAAGCGAGCAACTAATGTGTTTCCCATCACTAGTGTTGTGCGAAATGGCCGAAATGATAAGTGAGAGGCACTACACGTCTTGTCTACCAAATGCACCTATATGTAATTGACCTCCAGGTACCTGAAACTCGGAAGGAGACAGTACATGTGCTCCAATGTATCTCTGGGAGTAAACTAACTGACTCCCTGCTACACAACCAGTTGGCACGTCTGGGAATGAGGGAAAATCGACCCCTCTCCTCGATAGTCCTATAATAAAATAAATATCCTCCTCAGTGGGTGTGTACCACTGGTCAGGACCAACCTGGAAAGCCTGTCGGTGGGAATTCCACCTGCGGATAAGATATCTCAAAAACACACTATGGGCCTTTAGGGAAGTAGCCTCCTCATAGAACTTAAGGAGGCCTACCTTCCTAAGGATCCCCTAGGTATCTGCCGTAATAGGGCGAGGGTATGCATCTCTCTCCCTCTCTCGGGCCTCCCATTGGCGAATCATGTCATACTATTCAGCTTGTTGTCGCTGTTATTCCTCCTCTTCTCTTTGAGTCATTGACATATTAATTTTTTTATTTTTTTATTAAAAAAGACATGTATTTAGGAATATAAATATATATATTTTTTTTGAAAAAAAAAAAAACAGACCACTCGGTGCTCCACAAAAACAGTCATGCACCGGTCGCGGTGTGGCTTAAGTTTGTAGCGCACCGGTGCCGGTGCCCCTAATGAAATACAACGCACCGGCCTTGGTGCAGCTGTCTATTTCTCAAGCATCGTTGACTATATCCAAGTTCATAATAGTGGTGCGCTGATTGAAATATACACCCCAGAGCATATGGTCCTGTCAACGCACCGACTTCATGAAAATTACATAGTTGACGGTGCGGTATTTTACCCGGCCGCACCGTTGACCCTCTCGGAATGCAGAATGCGATGCGCTAACATAAACCGGGGTGGATAATTCCGTCAATGCATCGCACTAGGATTACCATGGTCAATGGTGCGCCTTATGCGGGACGCCTTTTGGCACCGCCCTGGAAACGGTGCGGATACTGTTAGCACCGGTGGCGGTGTGGCCTGTAAATTTTACAGGTAGAACCGCTATCTGGTGCGAGCCAAATAGCTCAGGCGCATCCCGCGACAATTTTTTTTTTCTTTTTGAATGGTTATTTTTAAGGTTATTTCAAATTCTAATCCACTAAAAGGCTTAATTATGGAAAAACTAGAAAAATACCTGTAGATTTCGCCGTCGAGGAAGCATATTGGCTGTAAAATTTGCAAAAGAAAATTTTCTCACCATTTTTAAAAATGCAAGCTAGAGATTGGTGGCCAATGCAAAGCAGCAGTGCGTGCAATGGGTGCAATGAGAGCATCGATGTCAGGGCGGCTCAAATAATGGGAAATGGCATCGGTGCTTGAGAGCTTTGGAGCACTAAGGAAAGTGAAAAATGCAATTTTTTGGCCATAATTTTTTTTTTATTTAACTCTGTTCCGGTGCGCGGGGTTTTATAGGCGCACCGTTACACTTGCTTAAAAATGCACTAGGGGTTGTCAGATTTGGCGCATTGTTAATAATGCACTGGGGTGGTTCCCTAACACCACATCTGGATGTTTCAATTTTGGCGCGATGTTTTGATGATGCACCAGGGCAGAATATTCGTAAAGCACCGGTGTGGAATAGTTTTAAAGCACCAGTTTTTTGGCTTAATTTTTTTTTTTATTTAACGCTATTCCGGTGCGTAAGTTTTATAGGCGCACCGGTGCTCTTGGATAAGAATGCACCGGCACGTTTCGATTTTGGCGCGGTGTTTTATGATGCACCGGCGTGGAATATTATTGAAGCAATGGTGTGTGACCGTAATAGGACGCCCCAGGAGAGTGTGTACGTCATGCATGTTGTCCGGTGTGCGAATTTTTTGTGCACACCGGTGCGTTCTATGGTAGAGCACGCACTGGTAATTGAAAGCTCAGGAGCACTGGAAAATGAAAAATCTGGGTTTTTTCCGTAATTTTTTTTTAATTTAACCCTTTACCGGTGTGCGTGATTTATAGGTGCACCGGTTCTGTTTCTTACAAATGCACTGGTCGATTTGTGTTTTGGCGCGTTGTTTTATGATGCACCGGTGCGGTTTCTTTCTACCACACCGGGTGGTTTCAGTTTTGGCGCGTTGTTTTATAATGCACCGGCGTGGAAGAGTTGTGACGCACCAGTGCTATAGAATAATATGACACACTGGGCGGGTGTGTACGGAGTGCACGGTGTCTGGTGTGCCAATATTTTTGTGCGCACCAGTGCTATCGGTATTCCAAAGCATCGAGGCGACGTTTAATGATAAGCGCACCGAGCAGAAAACATCCACAAAACCTTCCGCCCGCCAACCTCCTCTAGTAACCTCCGCTAGAAACGGATGTATGGGGTATTTTTCTGTGGGGTTCCTTAAAAACATCTTCTAGAGGATCTTTTCCTTGTAGTGAAATTAGGTCAAGGGAGCTAGGTGAGGGCAAATGAGATAAGGTTGTAGGGATCAATGGGGCAAGGTAGGCACAAGGATTATCACTTTAATATGATTGTGATGGAATGGTTTTGAGACTGAATTGAAGCTAGGAAGAGCATGGGATATGTATTCTTCCTAGACAGAGGAAAATGGACAAACTATGATCAATTCCCCAAAATAGAGCATGAGCAAGCATGTGTTCCGATTATCAAAAATTAAAGAGATCATACTATAGAGATGAAGTGAACATGAATACAATACATTCTAACGTATGATATTGAAGAAAAAAACAATGATAAACATCATACCACAAGTATCCCAAAAAATAGTTGCAACTCCTCTTTATTAGCTGGTCAAACTGAGTACAATAGTTCCTTGATCAATAAGCAAACACACAAACTGATTCCAACCCTTGCTTAGTGTGAAGAAAGGGGATAAATAGACATCAAAAAAGCTTCACTCATCCTTAGGGGTCAAATCCATGAGGTGAGGAATAGATCCACAAAGTACTAAACTAAAAGCTGAAGTGTAGGATGGTCCAAGTGAATCATTCCTAATTACACTCAAATTGATTCATTTTGACTAAAGGATAAATTTACCTAAGGAATCTACCCCTGGCTAACTTATCCTTGACATAATTACATTTTCCATGATGAATTACATTAATAGAAAGATGATTTTATGAGATAAAATCAAAATTTACAGTGAAAAACCAAAAAACTCAGCAAAATGTCATATGCACCATTTTCCTATCATATGCACAGCGCCTTAAGGCTGCACGCCCTCCATGTTCAAGATGACTTTTGTTTGACCTAAAAGTGTCCAAATCTGGCCCAAGATCGCTTGTTGGAAAGCCCTACTTGTTCTATTTCTTAATATGCCTCGAGTTCTGAAAATGATGACGATTTAACCCCTCAAAATTGCAATCTCCCAAGAATTCTCTTTGCGTAACACCTACGCAAAAATATGGGCAGAAACATGATTTTTAGGGTGTTTTTTTCCCTTTTCACTTACCAGTTTGACTCAAAAACCTTAGAAAATGTACAGGGGGCATGTATTCATCATTTTTAACCCAATGGTGGTGAAATTTTTCCAAAAACGTGTCCCTATCATTTGCGAAGCGCCTAGGGCATTGCACATATGACAAATTTTCTGATGTTTTCCTTGTTCAAAAAAACACAGTCATACCCAGAATTTGCAAAAAAGTTTCAACATGCCTAAAAATCGGTAGATAAGTTGATGATGATATGTTTAGGCTTGGAGGTAAGCCTTAGCAAGTATGTCTAACCTCTCCTTCTCCTTTTGATGGGTTAAGGCTTCAATTTTCTCATTGGTTGCCTTGAGCTTCGCCCTTGTGTTTCTTTCTCTCTTTGCATAATGCTTGCCCATTCTTTTTTTAATCTGATTGTCTTTCTTAGCCTTCTTTAGCAACCTTTCTTAGTGGTCATTGATAGCTTGATGTGAGAGTGTGAGTTTACGTGTGTAAACTCCTGTAATTTGCTATGTAATCTTTTTGCATGATCAATAAAGTTATGTGTTTGAGGACACTTCTGCATTTTCATGTGGTTTTGAGACTGAATTGAAGTGTATTCTAAAGTTATGTGTCTGAGGAAACTTCTCCCAAACCATGATACATGTGTAAAAAATGAAGTATTTTTTTCTTTTTTGACCTATGATGGACAAAAACCTCTCTCACTTTTATCAAATTCATCTATGTTTTGTCAGAAACATACTTTGAAACAAAACTGGCCCTATGAGTGGCAAACGATTTGTCCCTTGGAATGAATTATTGAAAAATGGTGGGGACATGATTTTTATGAGCTGAAATAACCTCATACTTGCTGATATGACCTCCCATATGCCTCCTCTACTCAAATGTCTATGATTCCATAGAAAACCCTAGCTCAGTGGGAGAGGAAATTAGGGTTTGGTATAGGAAAAACAAGGGATTTAGAACTACCTTGTAGAGGGAGGGGAATGAAAGGGTTAGGGGATGTATAAATTCTTGGAGAAATTTTGGGGGATAGGGATAGATGTTAAAGAGTAGGGGAAAGTGTAATTTCAAGGATTGAGTGAGGGGAAGGGATCCAAAAGGGAAAAACACGGGCCTAGTCTAGAAAAGTGTCAAATTGTAGCAAGAGACTAGGGCTTGTGGAAAAATGATGATTTTGAGGGATTGGAGTGATGCGAAGTGCTTAGGAAGGTATATTAAGGATATGGGAAGGTTTAAGAGAATCAGGATACAAGTCTTGTTAATGATTTAACCATGGAAGTCATGAAACCAAGAAAAATGTCCTCAAAACCCTAGGAGAGGAAAATGAGCTTTCCAAGCACAACT
Organism: Pinus albicaulis; assembly: GCA_034641835.2. Taxonomy (NCBI): domain Eukaryota; kingdom Viridiplantae; phylum Streptophyta; class Pinopsida; order Pinales; family Pinaceae; genus Pinus; species Pinus albicaulis. The sequence continues at coordinate 163,508 of JAXQQM020078954.1, forward strand.
GAGAGACAAATATGGTAAACACAAAACCACTTATTTGGAAATGATAGTTTTGAACCTGAAATTGTTGAATACCTTTGACTATTACTACTCCTTTAAAAGATGAATTTGATGGTGAAATGACCATTTTTGATCATTTTGACCCTATGACCTAATGTTGAAGATTGCAACAAGAAACAGTGAAGGAGGCATCCTGAAACATCTTTCCTAATCCTAGTTGGAAAGTGATCACCTAAACTAGGTGGGGGCCACACAGGTGATTTTTGTCGCAAAGTCTATTTTTAGACTATGTCTATTTTTAGAC
>JAXQQM020063337.1:0-24141 GCA_034641835.2 Pinus albicaulis
CGTTGTTAGTATCTTGTTATGAAAGTTGCGTTGTGAAGCACAATAAAAGGCACAAACTCTAAGTTGAATTTCTTTGATTCTTAGCGAGCCATCTATTCCCAACCCCGGGACAAATATAGTAGGTATAAATAGTCCCAACCCCATCAAGGGGAAATAATTAAGTTATTTGTCCACTTGCAGAATGTTTTTCATTAGGGTTGTCAAAATGGTGTACAATGAATCTAACCATCTCCGAGGATAATTTATGTTTATTTCAATATTTATTATACTAGCAATTGCACCATATGTTGCAAAGGAAATGTTGTAAAGTAGTAATATAGTAAAGAGTAGTATAGAAGAAATGATCTCACATGAATCATGAAGTAAGAAAGAGTAGTATAAAGGAAATGCTCTCACATGAATCATGCGGGATAGCTAAAGGGCTATTCAGTTACTTAATTTGGGGAAATTGTATGATGGTAATAAGGCCTCTCTGTCCCACAACAAGGTACCCCATATAGATCAATTCCAGTGAGTAATTCTGCTGCCTAAGCTGAGTTGTAATGAATAATGCTTTGGCTGTACTTTGAAATTTGGTTTTAGTCTCAGTATAGAATATATGTAGGAACATATGTTTTGTTCTAATTATGGCTTCTCAGTATTAGAGTGGGCCATTATACTTCAAACTAATATTGTTCTATTCTTTTGATTATATAATAATTCAGCAAAGTTCTGAATTGATGCTAACACGTGTCAATTACAATCAAGGGATTAAATATATTTACTATAAATTTTGGGAATATTTTTGGAGTATTTATCAATTTGATAGACATAAAGAAATGAATCATTTGAACTCACCTTTTCTATTCGATTTTCCAAAATATTTTCGAAATCTACCATTAGTCGAAATCTGCAATCCAAGTAAAGATGTCAAAAATCCAATTTATTTGGTGATGAGTTATTGCAAGATTTTGGTTGAGGTCCTGTAGCTTATTAGTGACTGGAATCGGATCACAATTTCACCATGTTAAGAGTTTTGAGTGGTTTCGAATCTCAAATCCACAGATTCTAACTCAAAGAAATCATTTTACCATACTTCCCAGAAGGAGGTTTGTTTGATGATGAGTTGTTGCAGGATTTTGGTTGATGTCCTGTAGCTTATTAGTGCATGGAATCAGATCATAACTTCACCATGCTAAGAGTGTTGAGTGGTTTTGAATCTAAAGTCCACAGATTCCAACTCTGAGAATTCATTTTACTAGACTTCAAAAAATTTGGTTTGGGAAAGTGCATTTTAAATATTGTATATCAGAGGGTAATTTGGGCTATATTCTCTTTGATCTAGCTTGCGGGCCTGAAATTCCTCTGATATCTGAATGTGAATGTTACTTAGGTTCAAATTTACTTAGTAATATGTATTTTAGTTCATTGATCAAATTAATATTTCTTACACACATATATTGAGGAATTAATGTTTTCATGTTTATTTTTATTTTTGTAGATCATGAGATAATAAAGGAATATGAAAATCCAAGAACAATCATTGAACATCCGACCGATCAATTTTATCAATCAAGCCTTTACAATTTTCTCACTTGACAATGCTTTTCCATGTACCCAAATTGGTAGAAGGATTTCTTTCTGTTTTGATGCTGGAAAATAGACAGAAAATCACTCATCATGTGCTTGATGACTGGACAACATACATCAATATTAAATGCTCTTAGAAGTGGGTGGAGTAGCTGCCAGGAAGATAACAAAAGGGCCACGAGATTTCATGAAGTATGGAGGAGCAATGCAAGGTCCCCAGAACTTGTCCCGAGGTCCTATCTGTTAGTACAGATTTGTATGCAATTGGATACAGCGGTATGACTTCTTTATTATTTGATACCTTTACCTGTTTGGCCCATTTCCCAGAATTTTTAAGGTTCGATCCAGGCCAAACTCTCTGTCACATCAGTGGAGGTTGTCTTTTTTATTGCATTTTTTGTGAGTATATTGTTTCATCCATTGCCCCAGAGCTTCATACCGTCTATGAAGGTCTGAGAAGGCCTTATCTGAACAATAGGGCAGGTTTGGCCATGAATTGTGAGGATCCCAGATTGAGAATGTGGCTGAATTCCCTATTTGGTGAGCTTGTTTTGGCGTTTGGCTCCATTGCCTTCGGGCTAATGGACGAAGATCCTATTGTCGGTGTCTTGCTGATAGGCTTTTAGCATTGATTTGGGGGTGCCCAATAAGAATTCTCTGCTGGGTGACAAAAACTGGTTGGGTTTTGATAGAGGCACCAAGTCTCTGATGGATATACAATGAATATGTATGGTTGAAATCTGATAGATATACAATGCATAGCTGAAATCTCTGCGTAGAATCATACAAGCAGCTGGATCTGAAAAAATGCCTGAAGTATTTCCTTCTGGTTTTGGAGAATCTAGAGGTGCTCACTTGAAAGACAAGTCCTCTTCTTCTTCTTCTCGCAGCAGGATGACACAGAACCTGATAGCTTGCCTTTATCAGACCAAAATGGCAGGACTCTGCAAATTTGTGACCATAACATGGTGCAAGAATCTAATGGGCCAGGGCCTCAGTGTCCATGTCAATGACCCGAGTCACCATTATATGTGCAAGGTTGATATGAAGCCATGGTTTTTCTGGAGAAAGCACGGATCCAAAACCTTTGATGTCAAGGGAAAGAAGATGGAAGTATTCTGGGATGTGAGTAAAGCTAAATATTTGTGTGGGCCTGAGCCACAGGAAGGCTTCTATGTGGCTTTGATATGTGAAAAAGTGATGGTCCTGTTGTTGGGAGATATGCAGGATGAGGCCTAGGCAGAGTCCCAGGTGCCATTAATTGAAGCTCATACTGTCAAATGTCAGAAGAAATCACAAATAGGAAGAGATATTACAACAAAGGCATGTGTAAGAAGTGGCAAGACCTACACATGGAAAAGCATTATCGTAAATTCAAATTAAATTTTTTAAATATTCAGTCTTCACAAACATACAAAAATAAGAGATTCAATATTAAACAAAACACACAATTTTCATAAGAGTGGCATGAGACACATAATTTTCTGATAGTGAAAATAAATATCTGACAACAAATCCATTTATAAAGAATCCAATTAAAGTAGCTGCCAGGAAGATAACAAAAGGGCCACGAGATTTCATGAAGTATGGAGGAGCAATGCAAGGTCCCTAGAACTTGTCCCGAGGTCCTATCTGTTAGTACAGATTTGTATGCAATTGGATACAGCAGAATGACTTCTTTATTATTTGATACCTTTATCTGTTTGGCCCATTTCCCGGAATTTTTAAGGTTCGATCCAGGCCAAACTCTCTGTCACATCAGTGGAGGTTGTTTTTTTTATTGCATTTTTTGTGAGTATATTGTTTCATCCATTGTCCCAGAGCTTCATACCGTCTATGAAGGTCTGAAAAGGCCTTATCTGAACAATAGGGCAAGTTTGGCCATGAATTGGGAGGATCTCAGATTGAGAATGTGGCTAAATTCCCTATTTGGTGAGCTTGTTTTGGTGTTTGGCTCCATTTCCTTTGGGCTAATGGATGAAGATCCTATTGTGGGTGTCTTGCTGATATGCTTTTAGCATTGATTTGGGGGTGCCCAAGAAGAATTCTCTGCTGGGTGACAAAAACTGGTTGGGTTTTGATAGAGGCGCCAAGTCTATGAGGGATATACAATGAATATGTATGGTTGAAATCTGCTAGATATACAATGCATAGCTGAAATCTCTGTGTAGAATCATACAAGCAGCTGGATCTGAACAAATGCCTGGAGTATTTCCTTCTGGTTTTGGAGAATCTAGAGGTGTTCGCTTGGAAGACAAGTCCTCTTCTTCTTCTCGCAGCAGAATGACATAGAACCTAATAGCTTGCCTTTATCAGACCAAAATGGCGGGAATCTGCAAAATTGTGACCATAACATGGTGCAAGAATCTGATGGGCCAGAGCCTCATGTCCATTTCAATGACCCGAGTCACCATTATATGTGCAAGGTTGATATGAAGCCATGGTTTTTATGGAGAAAGCACGGATCCAAAACCTTTGATGTCAAGGGAAAGAAGATGGAGGTATCCTGGGATGTGAGAAAAGCTAAATATTTGTGTGGGCCTGAGCCACAGGAAGGCTTCTATGTGGCTCTTATATGTGAAAAAGTGATGGTCCTGTTGTTGGGAGATATGCAGGATGAGGCCTACAAGAAAACCCATGCAAGGCAGCCATTAACTGAGCCCACATTATTATCTAGAAGAGAGCATGTGTTTGGGAAGATATATTACACAACAAAGGCACGGTTTGGAGAAAGTGGCAAGACCCATGACATGGAAAAGCATTGTCAAATTTAGAAAATTGTAAAATTTTTAAAATATCCCAAAATCCTTTCACAAACATGGTAAGTGTTGAAGAGATTCCTAATATTAAACAAAACACACAATTTTCATAAGAGTGGCATGAGACACATAATTTTCTGATAGTGAAAATAAATATGTGACATCAAATCCATTTATAAACAATCCAATTAAAGTATGCACACAGGTTATAATTTGTAAATCCATTTCACAGCATAATGCACACAACTTATATAGAATCCAATTAACACTATGCACACTGGTTATAATAATTTGGACTCCTGGTCTCTGTAATACATTATAAGAGAAGAAACGTTGGTAGCCACCATGAAGGCTAACTCTCTTACCTATGGAAAACCCATGTCATCAGTCTGTTTGGTAACGTTTTCACAAAAATCAAAGGGACAAATATTTCATGTTAGCTGCATTAGGCTTGTGAGGACTTACAATGTAAATAGTCAATAAACATGAAATTAAATCTCATCCCCTAAACTTTGCCAACTCGAGGAAACCTTGAAATAAATATGAATACCCAATAAGCATGAAATCTCATCCCCTGAACTTTGCCAACTCGAGGAAACCTTGAAATAAATATCAATACCCAATAAGCATGAAATCTCATCCCCTGAATTTTTCCAACTAGAGGAAACCTTGAAATAAATATGAATACTCAATAAGCAAGAAATTTCATTTAACTCCAAACTTCACCAACACCAAAAAGATGAAAATAATAATTCTCCTTTGCACAATCAATTGAAAGTGTTTCTATTTGTGAAATGCATAATGAAGTCATTTATTGACCTGTCGCATCCACTGGCATATCTAGTAGCAAGAGCAATAGTACTAGACCTCAAAGAAAGCTGGAAAACGGACTTATTTATGTCTCAGAAGCTCCCATATGATGAGGCTTCAATAAATCAATCATATAATTATCAGAATCTAAAAGAAAATCGAAAGCAGCCTAGCCAGTGCCATTATATGTACAAAACTCAAAGAAAGGTCGGTACTAGCACTCATAATATTAATACTAATCCACCCCCTAGTCATTCTTCCATGCATACAGTAATAAGGAGAAGCCAGAGCGACTATCTGTTTCAGTCTCCATGCTTGCCCATCGCAGCACTGAAGAGCTCGCATCGGAAGAGGAAGATGACGAGGAGCTGCTGTTGAAGAAGGCCTTATCATGGCATGGAGTAGGGCACTGCAACACAGATGGTGGAATAAATTGGCAGGGGACTGCAGCTTTATTGGCATTCCGAGTATTGTCTACTGTTTTATCTCCAGATGTCTGGAACATGAAGACACCATGGCCATTGCTAGAATCGAAGAACCAATTTTGCACATCCCAAAAGACTTGTATTGGAGTTCCATCAACCTTAATTGTCTGATTTCCCCTGAACTAGATAAAAACCTAAAAAAACAGGAAACCCTACCAGATCTCTAACAAAGGTGAAAGATTTTACACCCATAAAACCATGATATGCCAAAAAAAAATTTGCCAAATGGAATACCCGAGACGAGAACAAAGATATCCTCATAAAGATTGGCTACAGAATAAGATATCGTAAGTTATAGTGAAGCACGGCCGGAATAAGAGGATTTAACCTATCAAATTTGCTCCAGAAGCCACAAAAAGTGGTGCAAACTAAAAAGGCCTATCAGATGAACTCCTTTATAGTCGACATAAAGAAGCTCGAAATTCCATGTCTCATATAATTGAATTGACTCCGTTTGAATGTCATATTCAGCCACAGGACGCCCATCCTAAAAACGGAGTAATGCAGACCTGCAAATGAACAATTCCCATTACAACTCTAAAAATATCATAGAGTAACAGGAATAGAATAGTCACAGAAATGTCTCTAGACATTCCAGAGACTCACCAGCTCCAGTCATAGCATCCTAACATTAGAAAAACCTCTTGACACGAAACATCAATAGATCAATAGACATTCGAAAGGCTCGCAAATATGTTTAAATTTACACCATCAAAATCATAAAATTGAAATCAAGGATCTCTAATCAGTCAAACCCTAGCCAGATACAGAAAATATTCTATGCACAGGTAACTCACAAATGAGTCGGTGATAGTACAAGGTTAGAGATAAGACTGAACAATAAATACGAAGAAAACAAAGATAAAAACCTAAAAAATCAGGAAACCCTACCAGATCTCTAACAAAGGCGAAATATTATACACCCATAAAACCATGATATGCCAAAAAAAAATTTCCAAACGGAATACCCGAGACGAGAACAAAGATATCTCATAAAGATTGGCTACATAATAAGATATCATAAGTTATAGTGAAGCACGGCTGGAATAAGAGGATTTAACCTATCAGATTTGCTCCAGAAGCCACGAAAAGTAGTAAAGTAGCTTTGATTCCTACGTGTTCGTTACAAGTGAGAAGAACAGGAAATAGGCCATTTTATTTCCCACAGACCCGCAACTCCGCCAATAGGCCAGTAAGATGGAAGAAACGGAGCATGCCGGACTGACTGTGACCAGCAGGCAAGCGAGCGTAATCAATCTAAATTTTCATTACAGATACTGGTCAGTGACATCGCCTTACTCGTAGTCGCTTATGCCCTGTACCTCTTTGCCTCTGCATATGGACTTGCTTCTTTGATAAAGGTCTATGCCATCCCTCTCTTGATTTCTAAGGATGCACACCTGATATTCGTTAGGCTGTATAACTGATTAAAATAATAACAAAATTTAATCCTAAGGTACAGATCATTTGAATCGTCTAACATTCAAATCAAAGGTGCATAATGGTACACGTATTCATTTAGGAAAGTTGTTTTGAAATAAGTACGCTTTACAGCGTAATTACTAAATTTATTTGACATTTTTACTTATCATTAAATTAATTTTCTAATTGACTTTATATAATTGATTTTTTTATATATATTTAATTTTAGAATTATGTGGCATTCCAAGTCATAGTTGAAAAAGACATTGTTGACATAATGCTGGCATGTTCTAAAGTTCAAAGAATTTTTACTTGATTTTATCTAAATGCACTTTTGTTAATGATACATAATAAGTTATTAATTTTGAAATGATATATGTTTTTGTAATGTTTATTGTATGGAATCTCTTTCGTGATTCATATATATAGCTATTTTGTTGTCATTTTCTCCCAGCTCATATATATATATATATATATATATATATATATGAATTTTATTTTTTGGAATTAATATTCAATGATTTTTTTTAATGTAAATGAATTTCAATTTTGAGTTATTTTTACTTTACATAATATTAATTTAAACTTTGTTACTTCTACAAAGATAATTGTTTTTATAAATGAGAATGATTTGGTTTTTCAATTGAATGTAGGAACATTTATTAAAATCATTAATTGGTAATTATATTATTTTTTTTAATATTGAAATTATTGTATTTTCTTATGACCAATTATGCAATATATGTAAAGATGTAATTTTTTAAAATTAAGCTTTCCATTTGATGGAATAATTGCATGTAAGGCCATGGAAAATTTTCTAAATGAAACTTATGTGATAGTTTAGAACATATTTTAAAAATTAACAAAAGTACACCTACAAATGTTTAAAAGAATTTATGGTGTCATAGTTACTGGTGCACTATGTAAGAGTTGAGTTATCCCAAAGTAAATGTTTAAAAAACATGGCATAGTTGCACTTAGACATATGTTTGGTTCTTGGTTGTTTCCAAGGTTGTCATTTACTTAATGTTTAAATGTGTTTTTGCATCTTTAACAAACTATGAATTCAAAAAAATTGTCTAGTTTGACCAACTTAAACAATTTGAATTTGGAAATGATGTTTACTGAGTTTTTGAATTGAGTCATTATTGTGGTTATGTCTCATCTTATAGACTTTCTTTACATACCAATTGGAAAATATTTTCTAAGATTTGGATCATTATTATGGTTATGTTCGATCTTATACACTTTCTCTACTTCACATACAAATTGGAAATTACAAATAGAGTGACCATAATGAGATTGAGATTATTGATGTTTTGTGTTTTTTATTATAGCCTATATTATTTGTCTATTTTAAAATATTTTATTTTTATTTTACTCAACTCCAAGTTAGACACTGACGAAATCACACATGTCCCTCATACTGGGTTGTACAACAAAATTACACATCTCCCTCATACTCGATTATTGAATATCCCTCTTAGCACAATGATAATACTGGAAAAATAAGTATCCTTTCTCAATAGTTGTTTCAATTCTTATTAAGGCATAAGTCATTGATCATGTAACTTATAAGTGTTAACATTTTTCTTCCTAGATTACTCAAATTCACTATCATAACTCCAATTCACCATCATAGTTATAAAAAAAAAAAAAATCCTCACATATTCTTTATATTAATAAACCCATACAAATAAAGCACCATCTTTTTTATATTAATAAACCCATACAAATTAGACACCAACTCAACTTTGTAAAATCAAAAAATAGACCAAAAAAATATTCAGACATTTTTTATATTAATAAACCCATACAAATTAAGCATCATAACCTATCCCCACATATTTTTTATATTAATAAACCCATACAAATTAAGCATCTCCATATATGTACTCAAAGGTCTTCCCTCCTCAACTTTGGAAAAGCAAAGAGTGGAACTTGTCTTGACATAGAGGCCCCACCTTCCTCTGTCATATCCAGCTCTGATGGATGACCATCCACTCTCCAGTCAAAAAGCTGCAGCAGCTGAGCCAATGCAAGCTCAATCATGGGAATAGCCATGGCGGCCCCCGGGCACCCTCTCCTCCCTGCCGAGAAGGGAAGCATCCTGAAATCTGATTGACTCGACACAAAATCCATAATATTATCATGCCCAGTCAATTCATGCATGAATCTCTCTGGCTTGAAATCCAAAGCATCTTCTCCCCACACATTGGGATCCCTTCCAATAGCCCACACATTCACCATTACCGTCGTTTTTTTAGGTATATTGTATCCGCATACGGTCGCAGCTTCTACAGATTCATGGGGAAGCAGAAGCGGCAGAGGTGGGTGTAATCGCAGTGTTTCTTTTACAACACATTGGAGGTACTTCATCCTTCCCACATCAGATCCCTTTACTTTGCTATCTTTTCCGACTGTGGATTCTATTTCTTCCTGCAACTTTTTCAGGACATGGGGATGTCTGAGCACCTCACTCATCGTCCATTCTAACGTTGATGACGACGTCTCCATTCCAGCGGCCATCATGTCCTATACAAACAAATGGGAAAACAGTTAAAAATTAAAATCAATGTAAAATTGAATTGCTCAACTCAATTTAATTGAATTGTAGTTATTTAATGGATGAATCTTATTTATCAAATTCCAAAATATTCATACACACACTTTGTAAACTAAATAGAAAAAAGACAAGGTTAGCTAAAATACCAACATAATTGATTTAACTGTTTCCAGTCTAGATTTGATGTCTCCCTTTATATGATTGTTAGCAGCTGTCATCTGGAGCAACACATCCACGAAGTCTTTAACATGCTCTGCCTCTGGCTGGCCATATTCGCTGGAGGGAGTGGCGGCCTGAAAATGAAGATGGTCATCTATAATTTTCTCAGCGAAGGCGTCGTATGTTTTGCTTATTGCCAGCATACGCCGCTTGATGCCTTGCAAGTCCATCCAGTCCAAATAAGGAATGAAGTCTCCAATGCTGATACTTCCTGCAGTGGCTGACAGCTCTAGTAACATGTGTTTAAATCCTTTGCCACCAGCTCCCAAGTCATCATCAGAAACTTTCCTCCTGAACAGTATTCGCGAAACTATACTGCAGGAAAGGGTGAGGATTGCCTTACTCATATTCACAGCAATTGTGCCGTTCTGGCTCTGCTCCCAAACAGACCGGGTCATCGCGCACACCTCTTCCTCTCGAACATCTTTGAAGGACTCGATTCTCTTAGAGGTTAACAGTTCCAACACGCAGAGCTTCCTCATTTGCCTCCAATGATCTCCATAGCCAGAAAATATCATACCCTTGAAATTGTAGGATAAGTACTTCCCAGCTGCAGATGCAGGTCGGCTGGCAAATATGGAATCGTGAGTTTTGAGAAAGTGTGTGGCCATCTCGGAAGAAGAAACGACCACTGTGGGGACAGAGCCCAAGCAGAGAAACATGATGGGACCATATTTGTCAGCAAGGTCTTTCAGAGTAAGATGAATAGGCTTTTTCATTTGGTGCAGATTTCCAACGATTGGCCATGGATAGGGTCCTGGAGGCAATCTGCCTCCGTTCCTTCGTCTCTTGTGCAATAATATCGAAGAGCATAAGAAGAAGAAAATGAGAGCCCCATATCCAGCAGTTGCCCTCCATGTTGCAGGCAGAGGCAGAGGCGGAGGAAGAGTTTGAGGCAACTTATGAAAACTCATAACGAAGTTTTCACGACTCAAAAGAAAGATGGTTCCCATATTTAAACGATCCTGGATTCCTAGAAGTCAACTAATCTGGATTCCTTGAATTGAATTATTATCTTTCATAGATCGAGTATCACTCATCAGCAGTTAGATCAATCATTGAGGCAATATTTATAAAAAAACGACAATCGATCAATCATTGAGGCAATATTTATTAAAAAAAAAAAAAAAAAACAATCTATCAATGAGAGAGACAGCTCAATTTTTTATTTATTATTAAATAAAAATCCACTTAATTTTTCTCATTATTTTCTATTCAAATCCGCTTGCCATAATGTATACGACTTCTATCGAGTATTTTCTATTCAAATCGAATCTTTTATATTGATGACTTGTATCCCAAGTGATCGCTATATAATGTATTATTTACTCTATAATCTATATTTACTTTAAAATCTAGTGTAGCGTTTTTATTATTTTAAATCCACTAAAAAGAGTTTTAGCGGGAATTACTTAATATATATTACTATTATTTGTCCTATCCCTAATATATGTTATTATTGATTCTATGCAAATTCGTTGACTTTAATCGGTCAAGTGATAGCTATATAATCTATTCATTACCCTATGATTTATATTTATTTTGTATATTGATCATCGTTGTGGAGTGTTTTTATATATTTAATTATTGAAAAGCTTTAGTTATATAATTTATTTGTTAACGGTTTTTATTTCAATTTATAAGGATTTTTTTAAGGTTTAAATTGATTTTCAAGGGAATATATTTAACATATGCTTAGTTTGAATGCTTATCAAGAGTTGAAGCGTGTTACTAATTTTGTTAGGTTGCAATGACTTTTAATAAATTTAAAAAGTTAGATTCATCCCATGTGACTTTCCACTCACCAATTTCCTAGGGATTTGAAATTATTCCAATTCTAATAAGTTCCCCAAGAGGTTTCCTAGGGATTTGGGATTATTCCAATTCTAATATGTTCCTCCATGATAGGGCTTTCACCTAGTAACCAGGACTTCCCAGGTGGTCACCCATCCTAGAACTCCTCTGGCTCAAGCGCGCTAACTGCAGATTTTTCCCCACAATCAAGCCCACTTAGCTTGCTACCCCATTTGCAAAACCTTAGCAAGTATTGTGCCTTATGAACCATTAAGGTAAATAACAATAAACAAACATATTATATTTTTCCAGAAAATAAATGGCAGAAAGGACATCGATTCTATTTTAAAAAATGTAAATCATAATGACAACTTTATAAAATATTATTTATCTTGCTCGAAAGGAAATTTATTCTATTTTGCAGGAAAAGAAAGTCTTAGAGTATTCTTGCAAGAAGGAAATCACACTTTGCATGAAGTAAATTGCGAGAAGGAAATCTAGACTAATTGCAGAAATAAGCATTCAAGATGCAAGCAATTTAAGAGCTGAATGGTGAACTAACCAAGCCCCAACTCAACCAAAGTGGCCTTATAGCATTCATAGGCTATAAAAATACTTTTGTTAGGGTCCAATCCTAAACCCTTTATTTATGTAATAATCCCATGAGGGCCTAGTCCGAGTCATAGTTAGTTGGTTGAGTCAATAAAGCTCGTAAGCGATCATCCACATTAATAATAATTGTAAGTGGTCGACCCACATTCTAGAAAGGGACAACAATTAGTTATAAACGGGCCTCAATTAATAAATAAGGTGGTTAACCCATGATTATGTCAGGGACCACTATTAGTTAGATTTTTGGATGTCATCAGGCTATAAATAGACTTAGATAGAAGGAAGAAGTATTGTTTCATATTATAATTGAGCTCTGCTCTATTGGAGGTTTCCCCCTTGAAGAGGCAAGTGAACATTGTATCTTGTTGCTGCATAATGAAATATCTATGTCGCTTGTCTATTTTTTGGTGATATCTATCTATCTGGCTATTTTGTTTCATATTTCTTGTGTTATGGCTCGTCTAAAAGGTCAAGTGCATAACAAGTGGTATCAGAGTCCTTTCCAAGGCTAGCGGGACCTCTAGTTTTCGTAGATTTTTTATACTAGATATGTGTTCCGGCGACTTTAAACCACGATATTTTTCATTGAGCACATAAACTTGCGGATTTGGGGAGGCATGCATGCAAGAAATACAAGAGGTGGTAACGTTTATTGGACTCCCTTGTAACCCCCATGGGTACCCCTACGAGTAGTAGCGCATTAGATAAAATCATGCACGGACTGCACTTCCACGTACCCTCAAGTATATAGGAAACCCCCAGGAAACCCTGAAGCGTAACCATAGTTCATCCATTGGCCATCTTGCTGCTACATTACATTAAGAACAACACTCGGGGAGATTACTTGTTGAGATTCAACAAGATGATGAGCTTAGTGAAAAGAGTCGCCTTCACTAAGTGGGCCTGCAAGCTATTTTTGGCGCAAAGTCTATTTTTATACTATGTCTATTTTTAGACATGTCGATCATATTCTATGAGTTGCAAGATGCTATTTGTGGATGGTTGGTCAAGTTGGAAAAATAGATGGACTTCTATTTTTAGACATATTAGGCAGAGTCTATTTTTAGCCAGTCTAAAAATAGATATGTCGAATATTATTAGTTCTTAATAATATTTGGACTCTAAAAATTATGTTATTCTCTTGGAGCACTTCAGTTAAGTGCACAGATGTGGCACATCAGCTGACAGAAGTAATTATGCTATTCCTGAGGGTTTACTGGAGCTATTGCATGGAGGACTTCAATTAGAACTCATGTGACAGAGTTTGGTGGAGTTAGAGAAGTAGTTGGTGGAGTTGTATTTAGTTTAACTCAGTCAGACTCAGTTGAGCTAGTTGTATCTAGTCTAACTGAATGATACACTAGTGAGAGTGGAGTGAATTAATTAGTAAATTAATTCACTAAATAATAACTCATTAATCAACTGAAGAATACATCAGTTAAATACATTGCATGGCAGTTTCGGTGGAGACCAGTGGAGAGATAGGTGAAAGAGAAAGTGTGACTATAGTGATGCATTGATTGCATCCAACACTCAGTGGAGATGCCAAGGAGGATTGTGTGAGCAAGGCTAGAGAAATTTGAGTTCATTCAGAGCCATTCTTCAGTAGGGATTGCGCAGTAGAGGCAGGCTAGCAGGTGGCAAAGATTGGTGCATGGATTTGCAAGATCGGGCCTGATTAGTGTGTAGCGATTGTATTGTACTGAGAGCTTGATATGATCAGCTTTGTATAAGGATTGTTACATGATCTCTATGACATATATTATATACAGATAGTTGGGGTTTTCAACTTCAGGCTTTCCCGTTAAACAACTGTGTTCATATGTGTGAATTTTTATTGTTTCATGTGTGCATTGCAATCTTGATTTAATTTCCACAAATGATCAATGGTGGAATAGATTATGTATTTTGGATGAAGTTAAAATAGTGTGAGATCAGGAGAATATTGGACATATAACACATAATTTATATAATTTCTACATGGTATCAGAGCAGTTGATCATTGGAGAAGATTGCAATTATTGAAGCAGTTGAGTTTTGTGCTGGTGGAATTCGAATTTGTTGTAGTGTTTTCTTGGTGTCGAAGTTGAGAATTCATTAAAATGTCTTTCAACGGATTACGATTGGAGTATGCCCTTGATGAAAGCTCAAATTATATTTCATGGAAGGACAGGATGGAGGTGGTGTTGGATGATAATGGGTTGAAGGAGTTCATAGATGCTGATATTCCAAAGCCAGGTTCTAGCAATGCAGCCGCACTTGATGCATGGCAAAAGAAGGTAGCAAAGTGTCGAAGGATTCTGTTGGAAGGTGTGAAGGACCACATTGTGTCCAGCCTTCATGGTAAAGCCACTCCATTCTTAATTTGGAAGGCTTTGATAGACTTGTTCCAAAGCAGAAGTGACCAGAGGAATTTGGCACTTAAAGACAAGCTCAGAAAAATAAAAATGGAGAAAGGCGACAATATACCAAAATACCTCACGAAGTTTGACCACTGCAAGGATGAGCTAGGAAGTGTGGGGGTTACTGTTGATGAATAACACTTGGTGAGCTTGGCTCTCCTTCGGCTTCCTAAGAGTTTGCATAGCTACGAAGACTCTGTCAATGGACGGGATAAACTATCAGGATGGGAGCGACTTTGGTCGAATCTTGTGTAGGAGGAGATAAGGTGGGGTACCAGGGATGGATCTTCAACGAAGAATGAAGATGAATAAAATTTCACTTTGGCTACCAAATCTCGGAAAGGAAAAGGGAATAAATCTTCCAAATCCAAAGCTAAAGGCAAGAAGCAGGATTTGTCCAAGGTGAAGTGTTTTCACTATCACCAGCACGAGAATTTCGCCACTAATTTCCCACAGAAGAAGAAGAATAAGCAGGTTGTTGGATCTGTATCTGGAAAGGCCTTAGCCTTGCAGTTTGAGCTATATTTTTCTTTGATCGCATGCTTGGTTTCAAGTGTGATGGGATCGATGTAGTTTCTTGACAGTTATGCATCTTTCCATATGACCGGAGCCAAATATTTTTTTAGTGATACGGAGGAAAAGGATCTTGGAGTGCACATCGAGATGGGCGATGATGGTAGATACAGTCATTGATGCTTAGGACCATTTCCTTTGAGAGGGGGAGTCATTAAACCTTTCATCTTGAAAGGGATGTCATATATTAGGATTGAAGAAGAATCTCGATCTTTGTGTGATGTTGGAAGACAAAGGGTTATGATGTTGTTTTTAGTGGGGGAAAAGCTTTCCTTGACATAAAACAAGTTGTTCAAACTAGGAGGATGGGATGGGAGTTAAGAATATTTATCAATTGCGGGTAGATGGGCTATGACAATAGTGGAGAAAAGAAGAGGTGGTGAGCCGGGATGAGGGCGGGTGGCCTGAAATTGGGCCATCTTCACCATGGCGCTTTGAAAATTTTGCAGCAGATTTCTACCAGGCTTCCCAAAGGTACACTTGCGCAGTCAGATCAGTGCAAGGGATGTACTTTGGGAAAATTTGTGAAGACCACTTTTCCTGAGAAGGATAGTTATGCCTCGACGATCCTTGAGATAATTCACACAGACGTGTATGGACCTTTCTTGGTTGCTTCAATAACAAAGCACAGGTATTATGTGATATTTTTTGATGAATTTTCTTGTAAGTGCTGGATCTTCTTCATGCAAAAGAAGAGCGATACATACTCAAAGTTCTATGAGTTCAAGGCGCTGGTTGAGAAAGAGTCGGGGAATCAGGTGAAAGCTCTAAAGAGCAATAATGGTGGTGAATACATCTCTGGCGAATTCAAAGACTTTTGTAGCAAAGAAGGAATTCAAAGAGAACTCATAGCGCCTCATAACCCACAACAGAATGGGGTCACGGAGAGGAAGAACAGAATGATCGTGGGTGCTGCACAGGTGATGTTGCATGATCAAGGCCTTCCCATACACTTGTGGGCTGAGGCATGTAACACTGCAACTTTTGTGAAAAATTGTTGTCCTCATAGAGTACTTGGCATGAGTACGCCCGAAGAGGCGTTTTCTAGTAAGAAGCCTGATATTTCTCATTTGAAGATTTTTGGCTCACCTGTTTACATTCATGTGACAAAGGATGCTAGGAAGAAGCTGGAGCCAACTGCAGAGGTTGGGATATTTGTGGGGTAAACAGAAACACCCCACAATTATCGTGTGTATTTTCCAGACAGTCGAATGACTGTTGTGCGACGGGATATCAAATTTCATGAGGAGAAAGCCATGAAGTTGTCGCTTGAGAGGGAGCTACACTTGCATGCAAAGGAGGAGCTACTTTTTCCTAAAGATGAGCCTCAAGATGTGGATCAGCCACAAGAGGAGGTTCATAGAGTGGAAGAAACCACTCATGCAGCGCCAAACATCAGAGGGTGGAAGCGCACTACAGAAGCTAAGCGACTGAATCTTGATGCAGTGCAAAATGTAGGAGTTCCTACATCACAGTGCAGACAGAGACAGTCACCTGACCGATTTACTGGATACATGGCTCTAATGAGAAAGTGTATTGTGACGGAGCCATCCTCTTTCAAGGAAGCTGTGGAGGATTCCGCATGGGTGGATGCCATGGTGGAAGAGTATGATTCGATTGTAAGAAACAGTGCATGGGAGATTGTCCCAAGGCCATAAGGGAAATCAGTGGTAGGTTCGAGATGGATCTACAAAGTAAAGCAAGCTGTTGATGGGAGCGTCGAGAAGTATAAGGCAAGATTTGTTACCCGGGGCTTCTCACAGATCAAGGGGATCGACTATGAAGAAACATTTGCACCTGTCGCAAGGTTTTCTTCCATACGGACCATCCTTGCTCTCTCAGCGCAGATGGGTTGGCACATCCATGTGAAGACTGTGTTCCTCAATAGA
Source organism: Pinus albicaulis (assembly GCA_034641835.2). Taxonomy (NCBI): domain Eukaryota; kingdom Viridiplantae; phylum Streptophyta; class Pinopsida; order Pinales; family Pinaceae; genus Pinus; species Pinus albicaulis. The sequence goes on from JAXQQM020063337.1 coordinate 17,101, forward strand.
GTCATTGAGGAGGAGGTGTACATTGAGCAACCTGAAGGATTCAAAATCTTCAGCAGCGAGTCGCATGTGTGCAGGCTCAAAAGTGCGTTATATGGGCTGAAACAAGCACCTCGTGCTTGGTACACACAGATAGACAGTTATTTCACCGGACTTGGTTTCACCAAGAGTGAGGCGGATCCAAACCTATACTCAGATTGTGGTGGAGGGTAAGCTTTTGATCATTGTGCTTTATGTAGATGATTTAATACTAGCAGGCTGATGAGCTGTTGATACACTCATGCCATGAGATCTTGTAAAGAGTTTGAGATTGAAGGACTTGGGCATCCTTCATTATTTCCTGGGATTGGAGATTTGGCAGCGCAGCGGAGGACTGTTTGTTTCTTAGGGCAAGTATGCTCGGGAGATTTTGGAGAGGTTCAACATGCAAGGCTGCAAGCCTGTTGACACTCCTCTTCCTGGTGGTTGGAGGAAGGAGGATGCTACATCGGCGGAGGTAGTGGATGCCACTGTCTATCGACAGTTGGTGGGGTCGCTTATGTATCTGGTCAATACACGACCCGATATATGCTATGCAGTTAACCAGCTTTCGCAAGCTATGGTTAAGCCTACCAAGCTCTTTTGGAAGGCGGACAAGCATGTCACGAGGTATCTCGAGCACATCGGTATGGATTTTAGTACGAGACGATCGGGTAGTGTGAATTTGCATGATTTCGGATGAAGATTGGGTAGGGAAGCAAATGGATAGAAAGAAGAGAACATATGGAGGGATTTTAGTATCGGATCTCTGACAGAGTTTCTTGGTCTGACGAAACAAAGATCCGTGGCACTCGGTTAGCGGAGGCAGTACATGACGGCAAGTTTGGTGCATGCGAGCTATATGGATGGTGAGAAGATCTGGTCGGTTGTTCGGATTCCTTGGATCCTCTGTGATATGTGTGATGTCTGATGTTGCATTAAACTCTCGATTAATCTAGTATTTCATGATATATATAAACATATTAACATCCGGTACCATCATATCATATGTGTGTACAACATAAGGAATCATGTTGCTTTCTTACATTCCTACGGAGGATCGGGATGCTGATATCTTGATGAAGGCGCTCACCAGGAGAAAATTCGAATACCACAGGGGCAGGATAGGGGTTGCAGATAATCCTTATCTTGTTGAGAGGGAGTGTTGAGATTGCAACAAGATGATGAGCTTAGTGGAAAGGAGTCGCCTTCACTAAGTGGGCCAGCAGGCTATTTTTGGCGCAAAGTCTATTTTTAGACTATGTCTATTTTTAGACATATGGATCATGTTCTATGAGTTGCAGGATGCTATTTGTGGATGGTTGGTCAAGTTGGAAAAAATAGATGGACTTCTATTTTTAAACATATTGGGCGGAATCTATTTTTAGATTGCTAGTCTAAAAATAGATATGTCGAATATTATTAGCTCTTAATAATATTTGGACTCTAAACATTATCTTATTCTCTTGGAGCACTTCAGTTAAGTGCACAGATGTGGCACAACAACTGACAGAAGTAATTACGCTATTCCTGAGGGTTTACTGGAGCTATTGCATGGAGGACATAAGTTAGAACTCTATCACATGAGTTTGGTGGAGTTGTAGAAGTAGTTGGTGGAGTTGTGTTCAGTTTAACTCAGTTAGACACAGTTGAGCTAGTTGTATCTAGTCTAACTGATTGATACACTAGTGAGAGTGGTGTGAATTAATTAATAATTAATTTACTAAATAATAACTCATTAATCAACTGAAGAATACATCAGATAACTACAGTGCATGGCGAGTTTCGAGTGGAGACCAGTGGAGAGATAGGTGAAAGAGAAAGTGTGACTATAGTGATGCATTGATTGCATCCAACACTCAGTGGAGATGCCAATGAGGATTGCGTGAGCAAGGCTGGAGCAATTCGAGTTCATTCAGAGCCATTCTTCAGCAAGGATTGCGTAGTACATGCAGGCTAGCAGGTGGCAAAGATTGGTGCATGGATTTGCAAGATCGGGCCTGATTAGTGTGTAGCGATTGTATTGTACTGAGAGCTTGATATGGTCAGCTTCGTATGAGGTCCATTGTTACATGATCTCTATGACATATATTATATACAGATAGTTGGGTTTTTCAGCTTCAGGATTTCCCGTTAAACAACTGTGTTAATGTGTGTGAATTTTTATTGTTTCATGTGTGCATTGCAATCTTGATTTAATTTCCGCAAATGATTAATGGTGGAATAGATTATGTATTTTGCATGAAGTTAAAATAGTGTGAGATCAGGAGAATATTGGACATATAACACATAATTTATATAATCTCTACATTACTCGCACATACAACAAGGTAGACGGGTAGTACGACTAAGGCTATAGTCGATCCTCCTTAGTTGGTGCCCTAAAAGATTAGGTCGAGTACTGTTGTTGGACCCCTGTGTATATTGTGATTTGTAGCACCTGACACTCCTTGTGACCATAGTTCCCCCATATATCTGAAGCTTGCTCCTATCTTCTATCCTACTCATATCTACCAGTTTTGATCCACCAACGCTGTCCATCTAGCTTTTGGGGTATTCGCAGCACAGATTTGGCTCAGAGTAAAGTAAGGGTTTTGGCTCCCATAGCGCAGATATAATTCTTGCATCACACTGATGGTACCCAAAAATTCAAGTCTAGCTACTCTAGTTCAGGCCTGATTTTCACAGGACATTTGGCAGTATCAAGCTTTCGGGTATTTGGAGCCATTTAGGACGCTTTCTGGAGACCTAGCCCATAAGACTCATGTCGAAGATCTTATTGCAGTGGTACCATTCACTTATAATCCCACATTTTTTCAGGTTGTCCAAAATATGGGCTAGTGTATGTATGGAACCCGCTCTCAAGTAATGGCTGCAAAAAAGGTGAACGACATAATCGACAACGTGGAGACATAAATTACTGCACTTTTTGGCCAAATCCAGGAAGCTATGTCTCTATTGGTGTCACGTAGCAAGGAAGACACATGTGTGGAGGCATATGAAGAAGGTGAATCCAACCATCACCTTCACTTCCATAGAGGGTCCCACTTTTTGGGTCAACGGGTGCCCAAGCTATACTTGTACAAATTTGATGGCTTGAACCCGACAGTGTGGTTGGATCAAATGGAACAATACTTCCTCCTTAATAATATCCATGATGATGAAACTAAAATAAGAGCGTTAGCATTTTACTTGGACCAAGAAAGATGACAATGGTGGCATTGGCATTAAAAATGTTACCCATTGAAGATAACTTGGAACGTCTTCTCAAAATCCATTTGTGACCATTTTGATTGGGATTCTCATTTCCTGGGACGACTCACTAAGCTCCTACAAGCCGGTACAGTCAATGAATACATTGATACTTTTGAAAAATTGACCATAAGAACTGAAGGCTTAGTAGATGACTTTTATTTCGAATGTTTTATCAGTGGCCTGAAGGAACCAATCCAAGCCCATGTCTAGATGCACCACCCCTCTACTTGGTTGGATGCATGCCACAAAGCCGTAGAGGTGGAATTTTCCTCACAAGCCCAGTCTAATCACCTAAATTTTTTCCCAAAGGCAAGCCCCACCTAGGCCATGGGACCCACCCAAACACTGAAGGTTCAGAAGGTGTCTCCAAAAGAAATGGCTGAATGACGAAAACAAGGACTCTACTACTACTATGATGAGAAGTACGCCCTAGGCCATAAATGAAACGAACCAAAATTATTTCAAATTGAAGCCACTGAAAACAGTACATCAGAGGAATCCCCCAACCCTGACATGGATGAGGAAGAAGCAGGTGACACTTAATTAGAAAGATTCCAGGATCTCGCAACTTCTCCAGATGAGCCAGTTATATCACTACATGTCTTGGCTGGAATTTCTTCACCCCAAACTCTTAAAATCCATGGTTTCATTAAACATAGGTCAATAGTGGTGTTGATTGATAGCAGAAGTACTCATAACTTTGTACATAAGAATTTAGAAGAAGCAAACCACTGTTTTGTAATGGTCGTCTCTAATTTCCAAGTATTGATCTCTGATGGAGGGAACATGAAATGTGAGGGCCGCTGTGAAAACATTAAGCTTCAAATGGGGGATTATCACCTTAAATCCCACATGTTTTCCATTGAAATGGGTGGTTGCGACATTTTCCTAGGTGGAGAATGGCTTTTCACACTATGCCCTATCACAATGGATTTCCAAGAGTTATATATGATCTTTAAGCAGGAAGACCACACTCATACATTGAGGGGACTCTAGGCGGGTGCTCCTACTCTCATCAAATTGCATAGAATGGAGAAGAATTTAAAAAAGGGCCATCATGGGGTAGTAGCTCAATTTAATGCCATCCAAGCCATTGAATCCACCTCACTCCAAATTCATCCAAATATGCACCTTGTCTTAGATTGCCATCAGTAGGAATTTGAAAAACCACAGGAACAACCCCCTTCTTGAGGTAAGCATAATCATAGAATCCCTCTGATCCCAAGAGCTTAGTTGCCAAATGTTCGTTCATCACTATCCTTTTTCCCAAAAGAATGAGATTGAAAAAATCATCAAGGAGCTTCTAGAAGCAGGGGTTATTCATCCCAGCACGAAACCTTATTCATCTCCTATGGTCATGGTTTTGAAGAAGGATGGAAAATGGTGCATGTGTCCTGACTTTAGGGCCCTTAAGAAGCTCACTATCAAGGACAAATTCCCTATTCCCATGGTGGATGATTTTCTTGATGAACTCCATGGTGCTAAATTCTTTACCAAGCTCGACCTCCACTCAAGCTATCATCAAATACACATGAAGGAAGTTGACATCCCTAAAATAGCTTGTAATGCTCTCTCCACTTTTCAGAGCCTCATGAACCACCTTCTGAAACCTTGTCTTAAATAAATTGTCCTGGTATTTTTCGATGATATTTTCATCTACAGTCTCAATTTTGATACGCACCTTCAACATGTTGACCAAATACCACAATTTCTCCAAGACCATAAATTGTTTGTCAAAATATCTAAGTGCTCCTTTGGAATGGAATAAGTTGAGTATTTGGGACACATTGTGGGATGCGGTGGAGTAAGGGTTGATCCGAAGAAGATTCAAGAAATGCAGGATTGGCCCCAACCCAAAACCTTGAAGAATTTGAGGGGATTCATGGGTCTCACTGGTTACTATCACAAATTCGTCAGCAAGTATGGATGAATTGAACATCCCCTAAATAATATTCTTAAGAAAAATTCATTCTTATGGACTGACACCACGCAACAGGCTTTCGTGGCTCTCAAACAAGCCATGTGCTCCACTCCAATTTTGTCTCTACCTGACTTCACCAAATATTTTTTGATTTAGTGTGATGCTTCCGGTATGGACATTGGTGCAATATTAATGCAAGAAGGTAGACCATTGGCCTTCACTAGTAAACAACTTAGTGGTAAAAATCTGGGACAATCCACATATGAGAAAGAAAGTATGTCCATCTTACATGTAGTAGACACTTTCCGCCCATACTTATTTGTAAGACCATTCCAAATCCGTACTAACAATCATAGTCTGAAATATTTTCTAAAGTTACGTCTATCCTCACCACAAAAAAAAAATGGCTGGAAAAAATGTTGGGATATGATTATGAAATCATTTACAAAAAGGGACGTGACAATGTAGTAGTTGATGCCCTATCACGAAAAATTTGAGGATGAGGGCACCCTTTTGTCACTCTCTCTAACTCGATCAGATTGGATTGAATATGCTCGCCATGAATGGTTCTCCCACCCCTCTTTGTCCCATCTCATTAATAACTTGAGAGAATATCCCAATGCCTCAACATAATACTCTTGGCAGGATGAGGTTCTTCATTACAAGGATCAGATAGTGCTCTCCCCAACCTCATCTCTCAAACCTCACATCTTGGTTAAATTGCACTCCTCTCCAATTGTCGGACATTCAAGATTTCAGAAGACATATGCGCACGCTCATCGCTCCTTCTTTTGGACTGGCATGAAAAGTGACATTCTTACTTTTGTCTCGGAATGTGGTGTATGTCAGTGAAACAAAGGGGAAACAATAAGGTAACTGGGAACCTTACGAACTTTAACCCTCCCTACTTTAGTATGGACAGGCATCTCCATGGATTTCATTACTGGTCTCCCAAAATCTGGAAACAAATAAGTTACCATGGTGGTCATTGATAGGCTTTCAAAATATGCCCATTTTTGTGCTCTACCCCAACATTGGTGGCACAAATTTTCATGGACAAAATATTCAAACTACATGGCATGTTGACTTCTGTTGTTTCAGACTATGACCCCACCTTCATCAGTAAATTTTGGCAAGAACTTTTCAGGCTTCAGGGAATGCAACATGATCAAGTGGCAGGGGGGTTGTGGTGTTGAAGAATTTTTTTTTGTTTTTTTGTTTTTTTGTTTTTTTTTTGTTTGTTTTTTTTTTAAATGAGAATTTTAATGTAATGCAATGAAAAATACCTAATGAAATTTTTTATTTTTGCAGAAAAGAAAGAGGGAAACACTCCAAGAAAAAGAGAGTGCTTGCTTTGACACCCTCCCTGACAACGATGCCAAAAAGTGATGAGCCTCAGTATTCAAAGAAGAATGTTGAAACTCCTGGGGCTATCGACTTAAATTATCAACCCAGGGTTCACACAAACATAAGAGGGGTCGAAATTGTATGTGCAACAAACACCTTACTCTTCCTAGTCTGACTCCCTTTGATGCAAGTGAAAGAAGGAAATAAAGCAACTTTAATTGAGAAAATATCTAGGTAAGTTTCCTATCCTAAGGTAAATAACAATAAAAAAAAACTATTATACTTTTGCTAGAAAATAAATGGTAGAAAGGACATCGATTCTATTTTTAAAAATGTAAATCATAATGACAGCTAAGAAATTCTGATTTAACTTACTGGAAAGGAAATCTATTCTATCTTTTAGGAAAGAAATTCTTATATTATACTTGCAAGAAGGAAATCACGCTTTGCATGAAGTAAATTGCGGGAAGGAAATCTAGACTAATTGCAGAAATACAAATTCA